>JAFFST010055460.1:54191-82831 GCA_022414735.1 Noturus placidus
ATATAATATAGGTGTTTAATAGTCTGTATTGCTATAGACACCATATGATGTTTATTGGAAGCATGGTTAAAATTAGTGATACATAAATAAAAGGCCATCAGATGTGTTATATATTTAGATTTTCCATGGCGACTGCTGTATGTATCTGTTTGAACATACAGTCTGCAATCAATATTCAAAGAAGAACAGAGGCCACTAATGGATCATGAGTGACTGGCTTTTCTACTTGCACCTCCACCACTCCATTTGGGTGCTTTTTATATTCGTTCTGTCATAGCAATCAATAAGGTCTGATTCCATGTTTGGTTTGAGGGCATATTATCTCACGGCTCCCTCCCTAGATGCTCATTTATAGCTGTGAAGCAGCAAACAGTCTTTTCTCACCACTGGCTATGAAGAGGCAGGAAGCACAAACCTGCAGCAGATGCTCATATGAAGCATTTATATAACAATGTTATTGTTCTTGCAATAAAAAGAAAACATTTTCAGAGAGGATTTTGGGTACTGTCTGGAAACTAAGCAGAAAAATTTAAGAATCCAGCTGTAGAGAATTTACAAGCTGTAGTATCACTATAGTATAACTAGGGGTGAACCAGAACAAACACCAAAATACTTAGTAATAATCAGTCAAGGGTGTCATGGAACATTTTATTTAGATCTGTTTGTTTCCATTTGTTAACATAGTGGCTGTGAAATGTGAACATGTGCATTTTCATACCCTTAAGCTTCTCGGCTCATTCTAACGGAATGTCTTGATTAGCTGCATAGCTCCCAAGGTGGTAAATTGGTATATGGTGTACACGAGTTCGGGTACTGGTAAGGACCCTGGCTCAGTACACATTGGGAGACTGACTCAATTTCTGGTGACATGACTACATACTCGCGTTGTAAAATGTCACCAAACATTAAAAATGTAAAAAATATATATATATATATATATACATATATATATATATATATTAACTTAAGTCATTAGACTCAAGCAAACCGTATATATAGCATGTTAAATGAAGTTACTTACATTTGCAGATCGAAGTTGGCTGAGAGTTTGTCCCCCATTTTTTTTTTCAATCTGAAAGGCTTCAGAAAACATGATGTCATTTCCAGAAAGGGAACATAGTGAGCATCAACTGAACTTTCCAGTGTACTGGAAGGATTTTTGTGATTGAGACAGCCCTTAAAATGGCCGACTCCCTAATCAGTGCCCTGACTACTGAACTAGGGAGCTGACTGAGATTCACCCTAAATGGGTAGCAGTGGTGAGATGGGTTTGTTTCACTTTAGAAAAAATATATCTGTAAAGCTATAAGTAATGTAAATTTCATTGTCTTCATTTTGTTGAAATTCCTTACTGTAATTGACCCATCGAGAATGATCATCAAGTAGAATATACTGGCAAGAGCTGTTATTTTTGCTTGCCTTTGGATAGCTGTCATTTCGTGTTGTCTGTTCATAAAGGATGAGGCTTATGTCACATAGTTACATATAGTTGTATGTGTATGGATGTCAGTATAGAGCCTGAGTATGAGTAAATAAGCATGGTATCGGTTGGACTTAATCACCCTAATCACAATGTCAAATCGGCATAGTAACAAATAGAGCTGTACAATTTATCATTTTTAATCATTATTGCAATATTGAACATTAATTAAACACAAATTAAAGTATTGTAACCAATTGCAGTTCCAGGCAGGTTTTCTGACTATTTTGATAAACTTTAGAATTAGAGCAATAATACTGGGAGAGAAGTGGCATGGTGATCAATCCCGAATGCTCACACAGAGAGTTTGACCAATCCTGTGCTTTCCTGTGGTTATTTTGCTTGTATCCTCCCAAAATATTTTCTGATATACTTTGTTCTTTTTTATTTCCCAAAATATAATGTTATTATCCCTTTCCAGGATAAAGCAGTTACTAAAATGAAGGAAGCAATGAAAGTTGATTTTATACCAGACTTGGTGTATATGTAGTGCAGCCATATACCTGATCTTAGCACCTACCTCCATCCATCTCCTATACCACTTGTCCTCTTCAGGGTCACTGGGAAACCTGGAGCCTATCCCAGGGTGCATGGGGCACAAGGCGGGGTACACTCTGGACAGGGCACAATCACATACTACAGACACGCCAATCAGCCTACCATGCATGTCTTTGGACTGAGTGTACCCAGCTTACCCGGAGGAAACCCCCACAGCACGGCGAGAAAATGCAAACTGCACACAGGGCCACGGTGGGAATCGAGCCCCCGACCGGGGAGGTGTGAGGCAAACAAACGTGCTAACCACTAAGCCACTGTGCACCCCCCACCTACATCCACATTAGAATAAACACTACCATGACTTTTTGGTTGGGTCCTACAGGGGATCTTGATGAACACCACAAGTTTACACTTATAGCAGACTGAATTCAAAATCAATAGATTGCTGAGGTTTGCAGACAAGAGCTAGTTTGGCAAGTGAACAACAATAGTGAATGTACACTTGCTGCAGTTTGGGCTGGGTTTAAGATGAAATGTGTCTTCTCTTTGTGTATGAAACTCGGAAGTTATTCCATAATGGATGCTGCTCTCCTGCAGGTCTTAAGCTTCTCTGGGGATCGGAAATTGGCAGGTGGAGAGAATGTAAACAAGACCACCAGCAGCACAAAAAACAGAATCTTACTTAACACACAGCGGTAACCCTGTTCAAATGGCGAAACTAGTCAGGCCCAGGGTCGGGTTATTCTATTATACTGTAACCGATGGAATGATTCTTGTGCAGTAGTCAGTGTCCTGGATTGAGTTAAATGACCAGAAGAAGCAATCACATGCTGTCATCTAAAAAAGAGCGACTTACGACTGAGCCTGAAGGGGCACAAGTTCTGTCAAACTGGTCACTTTCAGAAAGACATTTTGACTGCTTTTTCAAATAGCAGGTTCACACCTCTGTGCAAGGCATATTATGTCATTCTTGTTGAGAATTTTCCCCTTTATCGATCTGCCCACTTTCCAAGCAATTTCAAAAGGTTACTCGGCTATGACAATCCCGCCCTGTTGAGAAAAATAAAACAACCAGAAAAATCTACTGCAAGACCTCCACCTTTTATGATGTTAATTCTGTTCATGATTACAGCGTAGAGAGTAATGAAGGCAGCCTGTCATGCACATACTGTACACACTCACTGGCCACTGTATTAGAAACACCGGCACACCTGATTATTCACCTGCAATTATCCAATCAGCTAATCAAGTGGTGGCAGTGCAATGCATAAAATCATGCAGATACAGGTCAAGAGCTTCTGTTACTGTTCACATCAAACATGTGATTTCAGAAACTTTGAAATCCTGGGTTCTTCACACATAACAGTAACTCGAATTACCACTGTTTGCAACCATACTGCGCAGAAAAGCATTCCAAAACACATCAAACTGCCTCAGTGTTTGACATGTCATGTATTCTGAAATGTTTTTCTGCTCACCAAGATTGTGCCCGAGTTGCCATAGCCTTCCTGTCAGATTGAATCAGTCTGACCATTTAACAAAGGGTTTCTGCCCACAAAGCTGCCACTAACTGATTATTTTTTTGTTTTTTTTCCAAAATCATTGAGATCACTATATTTCCCATCATTTTGATGTTTAATGATTTTATACCTTGTGCAGTTACCACATAATTGACTGATTTGGATAATTGCATGAAAAAGCAGGTGTATCTATGTGTTCCTATTAAAGTGTATGTCACAGTACGGTTCTTAGTGTGCATGTAATTCAATGTGGCAAAAGTGTCGGAGATCCTACTGGAGTGAGAGAATGACTCATTTTCATAAAGGTCATACATAATCACTGCTGGAAACTCTTTAAGGATTTCAAATGAACATTTCATTTCCATTTTATCTGAGAACTGTCTGTCACTCGAACACGAACTTCTTTTTTTTTTTTTTTCCATTTAAAGGTGGCCCAAATGAAAATTGAAAAATGAATACTCTGTTCTTTATTTACCATTTGGTTAACTTTACCCTGAAATATCTCTGCTTACTTTTCATATACAGACAGGTAACTGTCTACTGATGACTGATAACTATTGTAAGTATTATAAGAAAGCCTGTCTTACACTCTTTTGTGCAGTTTTTGGTTTGTTTCTATCTTCCTAGAGTTATTCCATGGAAATGGCATCATACGATTTGGACGTGAAGGCATGTCCTTTGAGTTTATAGAGTTCAATTAAGAGTCTCTGGTGTCCTGGGACTGTGTATAGCAAGCAGTACAGATATTGATTGTGGGCATGGCCGGTCTAATAGTTTTGTAATAAGAAATTTTAGCCCAAACGTGTCTAGTCAAATGTATAATTCATGCACATCAGCATGCTATTTATACCATGAATCTGATTGGTCAGAAGGTGTTGATTCATTTTCTATAACAAAGACTCTGACATTAGTGCCATCTGTAATTCAAATCATAGTTTCATTTTAACACCTTACTCCTTATTAAACACTATTATTTTTTTAGTAACAGCATCTTCAAAGGGACTTGTATGGCGGACAGTCTACATAATATAACCCCTGTTTTATTTTAGTAACCTCACACACAAAAGTGTTCCTGGGATAGACTCTGGATCCACAGTGACCCTGACCAGGATAAAGTGGTTACTGAAGATAATTGTTTAAAGAAATTTCAGTACATAATGGCCACATGATTATGAGTTCTTCCTTCGTTTTTTGTGTGGAAAACACTGATGAATGTGATGTACTGGAGGCGAGGATACTGGGCTGAAACGGTTGATTGATGTCAGATTGATTTCAACTTCATTTCAGATATGAGCTTCCTTATTTTATGCATTGAAAGCTTACAGTGTTGATTGACATGACACAGATCATGCCATTTTTTAGTGTTATGGTTGATAAGAGCTTTTTTATAGAGTTACTTGTGTACTAAGAAAATGTCAACATTAGATTATTATAGAGTACTGTTTCTCAGTTTCATTTCCTGAACCCCAGGAGAAGAAGTATAGACAGCATTGAAAATCACAATCTATCAATGTTAGAGTTTTTATATTTAGTGGCCAATCACCACTACTACTGTAGTGCGTAGGCACCTACATTATCTGTTAGTTTTCTTTCTTTCTATCATTCTTCTTCTACTTCCTATTCTTCTTCATCTTCTTCATCTTCTTCTTATTCCCCAATGGAATTCCCCTATGTCAGCCCTATGAACCGTAAGTAGGAAAATTATGAAATTTGGACCAGTTCTGGACCAGTTATGGGGTCTCTAGGCCCAACTCTATAACACCACCAATAATTAAAATATTCACTTTTCAAATGGTTATAATTGTTGAACAAAAGGAACTTTGGTTCCTTTCTTTTGTGGCCCAGTATTGCAGTAACCTTTCAGCCTCTTGGCATGCAAATAAATGCATCTGTTCTGTTAATTTCCTGTTCAATCTTTTTCACATCTCTCCTTTGTGTTCTTCAGGCTCTGCATTGCACTTGCTTATGCCTTTGGTGCTTGGCCCCTTTAAACACTGCTTGCAGCTTTAATTGTTATTACATTCTTATAGACATTTGTTTATTTGACCGCTCACTTGGATTCAATCCAAACATTAATAACTCAAAAACAAGTAGGTCTAGAACTAACAATAATAATATTAATAACTTGAATTTAATAAAAATATAAATTAATGTGTGCAGTGGGTGGAACATTCAGGAATTAAAAAAAAAAAAAAAGTTATATGGGTCCAGTAAATATCCAAAAGATTTTATACATTTAAATTAAACATAAATTATAAAAATGAAATATTTCTGTGCTGTGGGGGTCTGTAAAATTTATTTGACATTTAAAGGGGCCACCACATGGTATAGAGCATTGGGAGATACCCATAAATGTGTTGTCTCTATTGTAATGAAAATGGAGAAAGGTGGGAACGGTGCACTTTAATGGATGCTGAATCTGAGCGAGTAATGAATTTGGTGGATTTAGGACCTTTCACACCATATGAATTTACAGGAGCCCGTCATTTGTATTTGGTGGTTTACCATTTCTTATACCTAAATAGCATAAAATTGAAAAAGTGGTAAGGACAACAAAATAGACAGAGTTTCTGGTGCAATACCTGCATTTGTACTGGATGAAAAATCCACAGCAGTATGCTTTACATTCTGCTTAAACTTTCCGCTACCCTTTTTGCCTTGTGTGCAGCCTTTATCCTTTATCTTTCCAAATCTGTAACTAACACAGCCTCAGCTAGGGAACAAAGTAAATATGCTTCCTCTCTCAGCTTGTTTTTCCACAGTGGGATCAATAATTTCCATTAGAAACAGCACAATGATTGTGCGGCTTGTGTAGGTCACTCGCACACTGCGAATAGGTTTAGCCACTTTATTAATTACAAAACACATTGCTGCCTAAACCGAACAAGCGTAAGCTCTGTTGCACATTGATGTGTGCTTACTCAACGTGGCTCAATAGGAGACTGAAAAACTGGGGTTTCTTTTTTATATACACCTTTTTTCTTTATGTTTGTCAGACTTTTTTTTTGTTTGTTTTTTTCTTTTTGCTGGCCTCTAGAGAATCAGCTCAGGTCAGATAGCCAGCCCTTTCTGTAGAGGAATCAGAATTTATACTAGTAAAATAGCTGCCATCCAGCTGTGCTCTACAAATGTGTGGCTTTTTTCTCCTAATTTATGGCATGGATGTACCCATTGTACCTTTTGTTAATGGAAAAATGGCACGTAAACCTCTAAAAGTGCTCTACAAAGTTCAGAATGCTCTTAATCAAACAACAGTCACCTAAGGTTATACAATTGCTGAGCAGCAAATGAGCAGGCAAACCCGCAATCAGCAACTCCAGTAATATTGAATGAATTTACAGCCCACCAAGAGTGCAGCATTATTCTTAAAAGCAATTGCCCATGTTGATGAAAGCAATAAATAGACTTGTATTTTCAGTCACTGGGTATGAATTTGGGTGAAACAGGAAGAAGCTTGCACAGTGCTTAAAAGGCAGTGGTTAAGAAAAGTGCCATTTTACATTTTTGGATGAAAAAATAACTCTATCTAGCACTGTAGTCCTTAAGAAATTATTTAGCAACACCATCAAACTGAGAGTCAACAAGCTTTTATCTGATGCTTAAATTATTAGAGGTTAATATATAAAGAGCCTTATGGATTCTACTTTATTTTTCCAGCACTACATTTTTGTGTGTTTTTTGTTTTTCAACCCTGTCTTTTTTCAACCTCCATCGATCAGACATGTTTTAGAAGATTGACTGACAGATTGAAAGTGCTTGCTGCATACTTCTAAATAGGCTGTTTGTATCCAGCATATTAGCATAAATTCATATAGCTATTAATGACTTGCAAAGTTCTACATGTTGATGTAAGGCAGTAAGGCTGATTTATTTTTAATTACCACACCTGGCATACTCGTCTCCGACCTGTGTGTGGAGAGTTTGCATGCTCTCCCTATGCTTTGGGGGTTTCCTCTGGGTACTCTGGTTTCCTATACCAGTCCAAAAACATGCGTTGTAGGCTGGTATCAGGGGATGAGAGGTTGTTAGGACCGTTAGCCCCCAGTGTTACTGTTGGTCTCCCCTATGCAATCCCCAGTTTTCAGTTTTCTCTGGTCAGCAAGCTGTCACAGGGCAGTTAAAATCTGATGCTTTCCCTCCAACAAAACGTGGAAAGTTAACGTCAGAAAGCTAAAGACCATCTGGCGGTGTGGAAACTACTGACAAATATGTCTCCATGGATTCTGTCCTTCATAGAAAGGAGGAGCTTGGGGCTCAGTTTAAACCTCAGGGAAAGTTGCTTCTTCAGTCAAGAACAACATTTCTAGGGGTTATATGGGATTCAAAAATGATGAGGGCATGTCTATCACCAACACGCATAGGGCAATACTATCAACATTGAGCAAGATAAAGTTAGTCTGTACGGAGACTGTTGGGGCTTATGGCAGCAGCAGCCAATGTCAAACCATTGGGTCCATTGCTCATGAGACCATTCAGTGGTGGCAGAAGATCGGGTTTTCCTCCGAGGACATTGAGTGGGGGAGCCCAACAGTAATACTGGGGTCTAACTGTCCTAACAACCTCTTATCCCCTGAAACCGCTAAGAGTAATCAGTGTCACACGGTGATGCCTACATGCTCGGAGAACTTGGAGGTATCCCTGGAAGATTCTAGCTTCAGTTCACACTCGAGGGGCATCTCTTATCATAAGACAGTAATGTCAGATGCCTCCCTCATGGTCTCTGGAGCAGCCCTGAACTAGTGTGACAATAAATCGCCTATAAGTGTTGGCCATACACCTAACCCTGAAATTCTTCTTCTCAGTTGAGAGGACACTATGTGTTAGACTAGACTATACATCAGTGAGCTCCGATATCAACCACCATGGGGGATTACGTTTTCTCCCCCTTTTCAGGCAGGCTCAACTAATTCTACTCTGGCAGAGGGGAAGTTTTGTCAGTGAATGCAATGTATATTCCAGGTAACCGAAATGATGGGGTAGACATCCTGTCAAGGCAGGGCCTGAGGCCCGGGGATTGGAGGTTCTATCCACAAGATAGATTGGAGGTTCTTTTCCACTCGAACTCAGTCCAGATTCCAATCACTGACTTTCATGCGACTGTTCCTTCTTTTTCTTAGTCTATTTATGTCCATATTATTTTGTAATTATACATAATTTAGTTTTAATTTAATTTATCAATTTGTATAGCGCTTTTTACAATGGTACATTGTCTCAAAGCAGCTTTACAGAAATATCATTTTACATTTACAAGCGACTTACTAATGAGACCACATTCACTCACCAATTTTAGCAGAGCTGCCATGCAAGGTGCTAGCTTGCCATTGGGGGCAACTTAGGGTTCAGTGTCTTGCCCAAGGACACTTCGGCATGGGATCACCCGGGCCGGGATTCGAACCGCCAACCCCACGGCTGGTGGATTAGTGGACAACCCGCTCTACCGACTGAGCCACAGCCGCCCCATATAGTGTGTACATACTATACATACTGTGTACATACTATACATACTTTGTACATACTATTCCATTTATTCATTTAGTCTATTTATGTCTCTTATTCTGTAATTTTACATACTGTGTACATACTATACATACTGTGTACATACTATACATACTTTGTACATACTATTCCATTTTCTTAATTTAGTCTATTTATGTCTATCTTTTCTGGAATTTATACATACTGTGTAGTATTATTCCACTTAGTAAATGTGTGACGTGCACCATCAACACCACAACAAATTCCTTGTATGTGCTAAAAACTGTACTGGGAAATAAAACCCTTTTCTGATTCTGATTCTGATTCTGAAGTCGGTTAGTCCATATGGCCAAGCTTCGCCCGAGCGAATGTGGACATGTTCGCCTCCGAAGAGACAACACACTGAACTCTGTGGTTTGCTGGGAACCGTTGTCTCAAACCAGAGGGTTGGTTTATCACCCTCGGACGGAACTATGGAAACTATGAGTCTGGCCCCTGTGAAGCACTAGCTCATAGATTCCAGCCTCTCAACCAAGGTTGTATAGAGCATGTTACATGCTAGAGAACCATCCACAAGGAAATTGTATGCAAGTGTCAACTTTCTTTACAGAGGTGTGAGGAACACACAGTAGCTACAGGCCTGGAGTTCTTACAGGAACATTTCTCAGCAGGGTTGGCTCCTTCTACCATTAGGGACTACATGGCCACCATTTCAGCTAGCCATGCCCCTATTGATGAAGCCTCTATGGGCAGTATCCTCTAACTTTGAGGTTTATGCGTGGTGTCAGACAGCTGAGGCCCATCTGTAGTCCAAGAATATCTTCCTGGGACTTTTATGTGGTCTATGGTCTGTCAGGTGCCCCATTTGGGCCCTTAGAGTCAGCTTCAGAGAAGCTTCTGACACTAAAGGTAGGTTTTGGCTGGCCCTGACATCTCTGTTGCCCCTCCTTGCCTTGACTTTGCCCCTGGATTAGCTAAGGTCTTCCTATATCCTAGGCTGAATTATGCCTTAGTGCCCAAGTCTGCTGCCCAGCTGGTAGTTTTGCAGGTTTTCTCCCCTCCTCCGTTCCCTACACCAGAATGAGGAAGATTGAGTCTGGCCCCTGAGGGACACCAGATCATAGATTCCGGTCTCTCAACCAAGGTTGTAGAGACCATGTTAAACGCTCGGAACGTCAGTAAGACCCAGTAAACTGCACAATGGCTAGAGTCCTGGAGTTCTTACAGGAACGTTTCTTTGCAAGGTTGGCTCCTTCTACAATTAGGGTCTATGTGGCTGGCATTTTGGCCAGCCATGCCCCTATTGATGGGGCCTCTGTGATGTATTACAGAGTGGGTATACTCAATCCCACAGTGTGAAATGGGGTATGCCTGTAAATTGAGTCTGCACTACACAGTCAAAGAAAAGCTGATGACATGGTATACAGGCGCCTTTTTATAGTCATATGACTCGTGATATGCCACGTCAACTAACCATGGCAGACCTATAAGTAGGCATGATTTTACAGACTACAGATACTGTTCACGTGCGAGGGCTCTTCCCACAGCATGAAGCGCATGCAATGTCTCATTCCCTTCTCAGGAAACAGGGTTACATTTATAACCCAGATATATTTTTCTTTCCAGAATGACACTTTAGCCATGATTGTGCTTTAACCACTCTTATTCTTTCTGTGTTCTTGAGATGTAGCTTGAAATTGTGTCCTTGTGGTTCCACTTGGCCTAAATGGTGTGCTTGTTGGATTTCTGTTCACCTTGGCTGGCACAATTAACTTCTCATTTAATTTTGATGGTGGGATATTTTGCCGTCACAACAAGATATTACCTAAGTGCTAGAATGATCAATAAAGCCAGTGTATTGTGCATGTGTGCAGGTGCTTTAAAGTGTTTAAAGTTATTTTGTTACACTTTACACATGAACATGACTAGGAATGACAATTAAAATACAGTAGCAAAGAGGTTTGATTAGATTGATTAATTCTTTGATAGATTTAGACATATTTCCATTTACATGAATACCTCTGTTTAAACAGATGACATAATAGTACTGTGTAAGATTATTTCATCCCAGTTTCCTCCGGTTTCCATGCATTGTATACTGATCGGCATTTCCAAATTGTCCATAGTGTGTGAATGGGTGTGTGTGTGTGTGTGTGTGTGTGTGTGTGTGTGTGTGTGTGTGATTGTGCACTATGATTTGTTGGCACCCCATTCAAGGTGTCCCCTGCCTCGTTCCCTGAGTTCCGTGGAATAGGATCCAGGCTCCCCCGTGACCATGTGTAGGATAAGTGGTATGGAAAATGGATGGATTTTTACTTTTTTCAATATGAAGAATAGTTCAAAATGCATTCACACAGCTGTCTATATGAACACAAGTTACTTTATGCTGAGTCCGTCAAGTCTTGCTTGCAATTCTATGAGATCTGATGCATAATAAGTGTGCAGGTGGAAAGTGCTTTAGTATTCTTTACAATCATATCTACTCAAAGGATAAATGTTCACTGGTGCAGTCTGATTATTAATTTCCCTCTGGTTCAGCTCCTCTCCTAAGTCTTAAAAGAGAATGGTCTTGGCTGGCAAAATTAGGAGCATTGGGAGGTGGTGTTATTTTGTTGTTGTTAACAATTGTTCAGCAACTTGTTCAGCTACTTAGTTCATTTTAATAACTTTAACAACAATTGAAATAAGATGTGATCATTGTAAGGTTTATCACTTTCTATGGTGATGTTTCTGTGCTGTGTATAAACCTTGGATGGTAAAACAACAACAACAAAAAAAACTTGTAAAAGTTTTTACCCCTCATCAGATGGTTGTGAGTTCAAATCCAAGTTCAAAGCTACCTCTGTTGGGTCTTTGAACAAAAGCCATATACCTTCCATAATCAATTGCATTCTCTTTTAATTATATGTTGCTTTGGTTAAAAAAAACCCCAAAAAGAATCAGCTAAAAGAGTTAATTGTAAATGAGTGCAATAATTTAAACATTGCTTTGCATTCAGAACTACCATCAGAGTTGCTGCTACAGAAAATTAATCAAAACCTTTTAACCAATCAGAATTGAAAATTCAACAGCGACGTGAAATGAAAATTTACATTTACATTACATTTAGCAGATGCTTTTATCCAAAGCGACTTACAAATGAGAGCACACTCACACACCAATGGTAGCAGAGCTGCCATGCAAGGTGCTAGCTTGCCATCGGGGGCAACTTAGGGTTCAGTGTCTTGCCCAAGGACACTTCGGCATGGGATCACCCGGGCCGGGATTCGAACCGCCAACCCTACGATTAGTGGATTAGTGGACAACCCGCTCTACCGACTGAGCCACAGCCGCTCTATCAAAAAAGCTAAAAAAAAAAAACATTTTTTATAGAATTGAAAAAGTAGCAGCAAAAAGATGAGCGTTGCTGTTATAACTGTTTTTTTTCTTTGAAAAATGTAGATATTTTAAATATTTCAGTAGTGATTACAGTTTAATAGTTTTTTTTTCTGTGTGTTATTTTTTTCTATTTAAGACCTCAGATTATGGCTTATAATAAAGCAAATGTCTCAGGTTCTTCTTTCCCATCCTCACACGTCCTATAAATATACATGGACAGGATGTCATTATAGAGGATTTAACACAAATATGTTTGCTAAATATGATCCCCTTGTCTGCTATAGAGTCTTTTAGCAAGATTTCTTGTTGATCAGTTATATCTCTATATTTACTGGACCTGTGTATCATAGAATTAAATCACACTACAATAAAAAGCACCTGTGTATTATTGCTTTGAAAGCTGGCAGACTTTGATTGATTTTCAGGTCATGAGCTGAAGGATGTAGGATTGATGAGTCAAGGAGGCATCGATTCAAGTTTCTGCACCCAGTGTGTCCATCTAAATTCAGTTTGAGTGAGCAAGACATGAATGCTTTGGTGTATGTGAATGTGGGTTTAGTTAGAGTACATCTAGTACATGCATAGATGGGAGTTATGATTAAACGTAACTGGACACTCACGTATACTGTAGGTGACAGTGTGCTAATGTTTGTATCCCCCATGGCTTTTGTAATGGGAAAATGGGGACAAAATAATGTCTGTATTTTACAGTTGATTTGCAAATAAAATCAATTCCATCCAAAATCTTATTTTTTTTTATCCCTGCAAAAGGCAGCAATCCAAAATATAAACTTAAATCAATAGGAAAATACTTAAAATTAAAAAAAAACATAAGAAAAACCTTGCACATAGAGTTGCCAGTGCACTCTAAGGGTACACGTTTACACGACAACGATGTACTAAAAACAGAAAGGTTTATCTTTGCATTTTTTAAATGTTTTGCATACAGACAAGGTTGTCAACGATCCCCATTCAAACGAAACCTAATAAAAAGTTTTCCTTTTTTACGTGAAAATGTTGTGTAAATGGCCCCTAAGTGTCTAGAACAGATTTCAAGAATGCAGAGTACAACATCTGGCAGAGTCATAACGGTGATGTCAGAAAGACTGTGTGAGGGGGCGGTATACAGGGGGTGGTTTAAATATTAGACCTGAGAGCATCCAAAAACCATCAGTGGATAGGAAAAATGCTGGAGGGCAACAAACAAACTATGATAAAACCAAAAAATAGGAGATGCTAACTTGTAAACTGAGATGATTTTTTTCTACTATTAATATGTACCATTTGTCCATTTTTGTTACTTTCTAACATAAGACATTGGTATTCAAGCACCTTGCTTAAAAACTTTCCATTTGCCTTTACTGTAAATATTGCATTTTCATTAATTCGTCGATCTGTTTTTGTTTGTTATTTGTTTGTTTGTTTGTTTTAAACAGGCCATGTTGTCACATCAATAATCAGACCAGAGAGGCTAAATAAATTTTTAAAAATCGATGAAAGTCTGTGAAACCTTGCCCCTTTCTGAGGTAATGTCTTAGCCCTGTAGTTATTGTCTAGTACAATAATCATCCTTCAGCTAAATGATTCACATAACTGCATGTGATTGGCCAAGAAAGAGGATCTGCTACAGACACTGTTCACAGATGTTTAAAAAAACTAAACTACAGCCAGTTTTTTCCCATATGTATATAAGATGGGCTATATATTTTTTTTAATTTTCAGTCTGGTCTGGTGAAATACTTTGCTCGATTCACATCTGGACCACAGTCTGCTAGTTGACGACCCCAGATTTAAATGTTTTGTTGGCATAATTTCCATTTTTTCTTTTTCTTTCAAAGGTGCATAAACTATAGCACTTGACTCTAGATTTCAGTAAGCATCTTTCTTGCACTGGTAACCTACCTGTAAGTGTATCCTCTTTAATATTCTAATGAGGCAATACATTGATCATATTGCTGAATAATAATTTTCCCTTACTGAATCCCCCTCCTCTGTGAAAGCCCATGAAATCCTGAAAGAGAAGGCCCACAGGAACTTCAATGGCCCGTGTGAATGAGTCACAGGTCTCTTTCAGAGGCACTCTGTTGATGGAAATGAATGATGGCAGTTGCTGACAATGTGAAATCGCCTCCTAATGTTGGTGAAATGAGCTGTCCTGGGAAACGGGTGCAAATTGGGCTCAGCAAAGCAGGATGGCACTGAGTGCATTGTCTTCATTTGCTCGTCTTAGAGCCATCACTTTAATTTATGGTAGCAAAATATGCATTCATGCTTTGCTTTGCAACGTATTGTTCTGTACAGCCAGTGGGTTTAAAAGCAGAGCGTTTTCTTCTTTTTCTTTTTTTTTCCGTCCTGCCTGTCACACTTCAGCTTTGCTATGCTTGAGTGAGAATGTACACAGTTAATACCGCCATCTGTTAAAATAGAGTTCCCTAACTCTTTTGTTTTTCTTTCATTCTTTTGTTGTCGTAATTACTGTATATAAAAAGGAGAAGGGGTTAATTAAAAACAAACTGGTGAAATTGGCATGGTATAGAATGTTAATCTATGAGGCTGAGAAATAAAAAACAAAACTAATTCTGAAACAAAGAATGTCCTTTATAACCAAGAATAAGCAAAGGATAATGGTGTCTGTTTGTTTACGTTGCTGTGGAGGAATGGAGTTCTTCTTCAGTGGCACCACAGGTCTATTTATTTTTCATCCGGTGCAAGATTGGCCTCAGCTCCCACTGCAGAGCTGGTAGTTTATTCAGAACATCTGCAGATGTACAGTCTTCAGACACTCGCTTGACTGCTGGCTTTCATTCTCATTTATAACGGTTGTGTTCCTTTTGCTTATTTCACCCATGTATTTCCCAAATGTATCTAGAACCATCCTTCCAGTTGCTTGAATACATTTTAAGCTCTTCACACAGATCATTTCAACAAATTCATAGGGCCTGTTTTGGATTGACCAACACCTACAAGAATTATATTGGAAAACAGGAATACTGTGAGGAAAGTTATGGGGAGAAAATGCAAAATTCCATACGTCTGTAACCCAAGATCAGGATTGAACACCCTGGGCCCAGGAGACATGCAGTGGCACACATGTCATAATGACAAATGAATTTGTTAGGGAAGCACAGTGCAGTTGGTAGCATTCCACCTCACAACTCCATGGTCCCGATCCTGAGTTCAGGTCACTGTATGTGCAAAGCTTCACAGGTTCTCTGTTTTCTTCTCATCTTCTAAAATTCCAGTAGGTGGACTGGTTAAATTTCCCTTAGCTGTGAAGGTGCACTGCATTGGACTGGCATCTCATCTGGGGTGTGTTCTGGAATCACCTCAACCATTACCTGGATAAAACAGTTACTGAAGATGAATGAATTCATGTACCAATTCATTTGTTATATTTAAGGTTGAACAGTTTATGTTAAATAGACTTTAATGAATGATACTTATTACCATTTAATAAGTATTAAAGTGCTTAAAACCTGCAAGGAAGTGAAAAATGCAAGAATATGGACTCTTCAAACAGATCCAGAACAACATTAAAATACTTAGGGTATTATCTAACCCTAACCCTATACTTATTGTCATCTGTTGCAACATGCTCTGACCGCTTTGGGTTTTATGAAATTTTTTAAGTCATTAACATAAATTTTCTCTTTTACTAAGCCCGCCGACTCCAGAAATTGTCAAAATCAGTAAACCACCCACTAAAAGTAATCACTTTCGATCCACAGAGTACTGCACTTAGTTGTTTCTTGCACCATAGCATTTTGAAGATGGAACATTAGCTGCAGGGAAAACACTAAGTCGAAACAAGGCCTCTGTAGCAAGACTCAGGAGTCGTTTTTCATTAAAAATCCCAAAACCAGACTGGAGCTGGCAGAGACTTTTTTGTGTGGAAAGCTGTATACCCATCAGAAAAGACATTCATATGTGATATTAAAGTTAGCCCGAAGCTCAGTTCCAGCTGGTGACAAAGGAACCCATAGTTCTTGCTATTTAGTTCTGATGCTGGTGGAGAAATGGAACTGTAAAATTTCAGTGTAGAAGCTGCAGGGTTTATTCGACAAAACGATTTTTGTAATCTGAGATGGCAAGGCTGAAAACATGGCTGGGCAGATGCTGAGTAGAAAAGAGGTGCGCTCATCCAGTAGATATGTGGAATTGTAAAAAAAAAAAAAAAAAAACACGCCTGTCACGGATTTCCTCTGTGAGCCATTTCGGGCAGTTAAACGACTGGGGAGTCGTTTTCCAGAGAAGTTGAATGAGGCTTGACATTCTTCACTGGACCTTGGCGTGCTCCTGCTTTGTGTTTAGATAAAAAGCATAGTTAGTGCAAATACTTTTTTCTGGGGAGACAGAGGGCAGAGCAGTGAGCATATTGACCAGGTTAACCCATCATAGTGTACAATGCATGGAATCAATTACATGAGTAGAGCAACAAGGCCAGCACTATTTACTTCTCAATTGATCAACCAAAAGGGTCTGGGTATTGTATCAAGTAATAGAATTTCCTCCTCTTGTTCTCCTTAATGGTTCAGGCCATTAGCAAGTCTGTAGTCTAAACAGAAGGTGTCTGGAGGGAATGGTTACTTTCCACTGACAGAACTTTGGGGCTGTCAAAATGCATAATGTGAGTTGTTTTTAATTAGGTTTTTATTTATTTATTTGTTTATTTATTCATTTTCTTTTGCAGTAATGCATTCATTAACCCGTTTGCAATTAAAATGGATTTGAAGCATGACCAAGAATTAGTCTTCCAGCATGACTTTGAAAGCTCCTTGCCTCTTTGCCAAATAAGTCCAGTTTCCCAGCCAAAAATGAAAAAAAGAAAACACCTGCGCAAGCTGCAGATCGTATGGCAGAGAGCAACACTCATTCCTCACAAACAATGTAGTTTTTAAAAAGAGACATATCTTCTGCTCAGCATGGGGATCAAGATATATGACTTCATCCTTCACCAAATATACTCACTTCCTTTAAGCTTGGCTGAAAGTGGATGCGAGTTTTATCAAGATACCATGTACCAAATGCTGAAAAATGAGAACTTTTCTTGGACTCATGGTCACATGGAAGATTGGGTTGCTGTTTAGATTGTGGCTTGAACAAGCCAGAAGTTTTATTGCATCAGATAGCATTCATGCAGGTTTGTAAAAAAAACAAACAAAAAAAAAAAAAAACCTGCATCATAGTTATGTAATTGTTAATGGAAAATGTTGTCATGCTTACTATTATAGACTACTAATTACAAATTACTTAAATTGACATAATCTTTACAGTAATGCTAACACCAAGATATGGGCTTACCTTGTTTCAGCAATACCAGTTGTGGTTCTTTTTGGTAAATCTTGAAACTTCCTTTTACAGTTTGCATTTTTAAAAAGGAAACTGGAAGCATTGTTTCCCATGATAGTATGGTGTCAATACGTGGCAGCAACAGCAGCCCTCAAGTTGACCATGTTTACCCTCAAAGTATTAGCTAAAGGTTCTTTAACATGCTGAAATTACTGCAATTCACTGGGAACAGATTGAATGTATACAAACCAGAAATGAAATCCATAGACCAGAATTAGATCTAGTAGAGGAATTTAACAAGAGGTAAACACAAATCTATACGTTATTGGGAACGATGCGCTCATACTTTGTACCTAAGTAGATTTGTACCTAAGAACTGATCTCAGCACACACAGTACGTTTTGTCTTTAGTCTTATACACCTGTATATTTTAATGATTTATAATCTCACTATCCAGTGTCTTTTAGGTCTGGTTCCTTTAAAGGTTTCTTCCTCATGTCTTGTTAGGCAGTCACCTCTGGCTTGTTAATTAGGGATCTAATTATAAATCTACATTGGGATTTCTACAAAGCTGCTTTGTGACAATGTTTATTGTTAAAAGCGCTATACAAATAAAATAGAATTGCCTGAAGAACAGAGGAATGATGCTGCTGTTGGCCATAAAGGAGAAAATTACAGGTTGTGTGGCACCATCAGTATGAGATGTGTCATTTACAGTATCACCAGCAGAATATGGCATACATATAGAGACGTAATGCATGTGATTTAGTAAATTCAGGTGTTTGAAAAATATATTCAACCAATTCCAGGACACAATATTGCAACTATGCATTGTTGTACATCAATCCTACAACAAAGTGACATGAAGTCATTCATTTCCTTTTGTGCATGAATTGGAGCTGCCATTCTGGTGTATAGCTACAGAAAATGACACAGCAACCAGTAGACAAGTGACATGATTATTGGGTCTACTACATTTTCTGACAAATCATATGGTACTATTGACTGATGCCAGACCTTTCAGATCCTATTTGTGTTTGGTCCCTATGATCCTCACTTTCAGTTGAATTCGAGAAAAATTTAAGTTTTAAACAATGTCCAGTGTAATATATTCAATTCAATTCAATTTTATTTGTATAGCGCTTTTTACAATAGACATTGTCTCAAAGCAGCTTCACATGATATAGCGTTGTAATAACCTGGAGACAAGCAAGCTTCATGGTTACTACTAAGTAGTGAATATATGTTATGTATGCTGGTAAATTTTCACTAGGTGTGTGTAAATGTGTGTGTGTGTGTGTGTGTGTGTGTGGTGTCTTGTGATGGACTGGTTTCCTGTCCAATGTGTATTCTCATCTCGCTCCCAATGTCCTGGGATAACCTTCATAATCCTAGTCATGGTCCCTGAAGATTTATGATTAATATAAATGAGCAAATGAATGTGCATGATAGGGTAGTGTACATGTAATACAAACTATTTGAATAAATAAGTAATAACAATATTAAAATAGCCTAATGTAGCCTAAATATTTACAAAGACTTCTTACAAGAATTGCATAAAAGCCATCCGGCATACAGGCATACAGAGCCAAAAGTGTGATGACATTACCAACCTCTCTATTTCTACAGTGTAAGGTGTTCCTTCTTGTCATATAATCATTCTGTTTTGCCCTCTACAGTATTATCCTTACTGCAAACTCTCATGGTAATGCCCAGGTAAACATAACATTTGTAGATTGGATTATGGTTGATGGCATCAGATGTAATAGCATTACGCTGAAGGACTTGCGTGCAAATGGCAGGGTCAGCTCTGCAAACTTTCCACCCTGGCTAAGCAAGGGCTATCTCCATGTGATAGGCTAAAGGGGACCCATGCTTTTGTTTAAATGCCCTCCCCCATTTTCACAAGAACAGTCTCCCTGGTTGCCATGGTGAGGTTGTTGTTGTTTTTTTGGTGACCGAATAGACACAATGACGTCACCCCTAATGTCCCAGGGGGCCCAGGACCCAATGAAAGGCCTTTGTTTCAAAGCCTTCATTAACGGGGATGGTGACACTCGATGTCTCTCAAGAGCTTTGCAAATTGCCGTTGAGGAGTCTTGTAGTGGCTTAGCCCTTACGACCATATCTGCCTCTAATGCAAAGTAAGATTAATTGTAATCAGGGTGGCACGAGGCAGTGTTGTCTCCTTTTTCTTTTGGCTATTGCACGTCTAAGTTTGGTTTGGAGTGCTGGGATTTGGTATTGCCATGTATAAATAGCTTCGAGTACGGCTGATATGATTTTCTGCTTAATGCATATGTCATACCTCATGTTGATAAATCATCCCTGTAATAAGGCGGGTATTTTTAGACCTGCTGCATGCACCATTGTTACATTTGCAAAGAGTAGAAAAATAGCTCTTTGCAAAAAGTTTAGGTGGTCAGGGTCCTGCTAAGCAGGTGGACTGAACAATGTTATTACCCCAATCTGTCCCTTTTTTTTTTTTGAGGATTCAGAGAGCCAGCTGCCCCTCCTTGCCCCTACCAATCCACATACACAATGGAAAGATGGAGAATTATGTCGGCCTTCAGACAAAGGGATGTAAATCACTGTCTGGGGTTGAGCAAAGCAGGAGGGATTTGAGGGGTGAGCTGCAGCCAGACAAATGGTCCCAAAGGAGCTTGTACACACCAGGTGTGAGAGCTGGAAGGCTTGATGGTGGTGATGCTGGCGTGTGTCAACATGTTATCTGTTTCTGGGTGTATTTGGGTATGTTTTATTTGGGTAGTGTTTGGTGTATGTGTGTGTGTGTAGTGGAGGGGGCAGGGAGGGAGCTGGAGGCTGGCCAGGGGAGCTGATCTGTATCCTGTTAACACAGGAAAGCAGATAAGTAAAGCAGTGTGCTTGGCATTTCAATTTCATGTTTATGGTGTATGTAAATGTTGAATAAAATTTTGATGAATAATGTTCTCAGGAGTGTGAGTTTAAATTCAGGCATGTGGTGTGTACTTTTGCTAATCTCTACAAATACTTGTGAAAAAAACTAGGGACCCTTTCTGTCCTAAACTGTTTAATTCTTATTTTTCTTTGATTCTTATATTTGGATTTTGTTATTTTTTACGTATTTTCCTGTGAGAAAATAAGCACAGGCTTAAATGACACTACTAACTGCACATCAAAAGGCTACAGTGCTAACCAAGCAGACTGTGTTAATAAGGTTAGGATGGTAACTGTGTAAGCTTAGCTAACAAGGGCTATACTACTAACTGAACAAATTGAGGTAATGATTTTTACGGTGTTAACTGAAGAACGTAAGAAAATGAAGAAAGGTTATGTTGTGAACCGAGTAACTCGTAACTGAGTAAGAAACTGAGCTGACAAAGTCTGTGTTGCTAATTACCTCAGGACAAGCAGAGATAATTAAAAAATAAATAAAATAAAAAAAGCTATATAAATCATTGGGTCACATTCTGTTCTAAAATCTTAATCCTAATTTTAACCTTTCAATACTTTGTAAAATTACAAAGTGTGAGACCATCTTGATCTTTTGGGTGTACTGGACGAGTTCACTATTAACCACAATGCATTTTTCTGTCTTTCTATGCATCACAAAATATTGCCGTAGGAAACAAAGCCACTAGCCGATTAATTTATTTATGTATTATATAACAGTACACTAATCCCAGTAGTCATTAACGAGCCAGAGCTTGAAACTCATAATTTAAACAAAAAAACTGTGTGTGTGTGTGTGTGTGTGTGTGTGTATTTGTATGCTAATGCTGTCCTTGAGGAAACAAAAGTCTAAAGACAAATATAATAAATGACAATGGTTTAAGTGGACTTTTATGTAAAATGTAGTATAAAAGCTGCATTTTACTTAGTGGATTTATAAGCTCAAGTTGATGAAAGACCTTGCAGCATTATAAAGTATAACAATAATGCAGCGCTGGTAAGTATTTTTGGTGGAGTTACCAATAAGCAAGCACAAGATGATGAATGGAACTTCTTAGGATGATGATGAAGCTTCTTATGTTTTCATTGATTGGGGTTATAATCTTATATTGCAAAAAAAATAAATAAATAAATCTGCCGTTTGAGTGCTTTGAGCGTTATTGAATTAGTGTGAGAATAACTAGGCTTCTTATAGCAAAATGCTTCTGGTCTGTTGTTATGGTGATGGATTGCCTGCATTATCCAGATCTTCAAAATGTCTAAGAGCTTTATTGAGAGTCATAGATAGGATAAGACAGTTTATAACAAGCCAATAAGTCAAGAGTGGTGCATCTGATTTCTACACTGGCGAGTAAGATCAAGTGAAACTAATGACTCATTTGCTTACAAAAAAGGCTTATGAAAATTAATTGTGCATTTTTTTGCAATACAAACATGTCTGGTTGAGGTGAAGAGCTTGTGAAAAACGGTGCCCGGAAGCATGGAATTTATGTCAGTCATGTTTTATAATGTTTTTTTCCCCCGAGAATGCTCTGAGACTGTGTGATTGAAAAGTGCTATGGGGTGTGTTCCACCTCTGTGGCAATTCAAGAAGCATGCAGGGAGAAAAGCAATAGGCTTGACCAAGTAAAGAACAGTAGTGGTCCATCATAGCTGCTCAAGCAGACCTGTGCTTGGGTCAGCCCTGTCCACAGTTGTTGTTCTGTTTCGAGATTGTCCTATTTGTCAAGTTTCAAGCCTTGCTTTCCTCAGCATACCCCCAACCCACCCAAATCAATATTGCACACAATTGGTTGAGACCGGACTGTTGTAAACTGATGCATCACTAGCAGTACACGGCAGTGGTAGCTCAGTGGTCATAACCTTGGATTACTGAGCAGAAGGTTGAGAGTTCAAATGCCAGCACTACCAAGTACTACCACTGCTGGGCCCTTGGGCAAGGCCCTTAACTCTAAACTGCTCAGTTGTATAAAATGAGATAAACTTAAGTCACTCTGGATAAGGATGTTTGCCCAAATGCCATAAATGCACCAATACTAGAGGATTACTGATAATTAAGTTGGACAGTACCTGCCAATAATCAACTAATGAAAACATAGTACTCAATGTAAAATATTGCTGAACTTTAGCGCAAAATAAACAGTTCTGACTGTACCATGAAATATAATGTACTTTTTAAAATGAAATAAATATATAAATATCAATATATATTAAAGTTAATAAGTTATACATTCAAACCAAACCAAAAGTATCTGTTCAATACCTGGCTCATTTATGCATACTTCTTCTCATGGAAAAGTGCTTTGATCCCAACATCCGATACCACATAATATTATGCAGTGTTCCTTGCCTCTCTAATAAACAACATGAAATATGCACAGATCTGGACATATTTCATAATTAATGATGACAATAAAGCAAAGCAGACTGCAAACAGCGCTCTGTGAAAAATATCAAGAGGAGGCATCTACAGCATCTTCCTAGGTTATAAATATCCTGATAAAACATTTTAAACATACACTATACACACACTGTAAAACCGGATAAGTTCATTTAACTCAAAAAATTTGAAGAAACTAATTACCGCAAAATTAAGTTGATAGATCAATTTCTTTAAGCCAAATACACTGAAATATAACAAGTTTGAGTTGAAGTTTTGTTATATTTAAGTGCACTTGGCTTAAAGAAATTGATTTATCAACTTAACAAATTTTAGGTAATTAGATACTTCAAGGGCGCATGGTGGCTTAGTGGTTAGCACATTCGCCAGGCGAACCCTCCAGGGTCAGGGGTTCGATTCCCACCATGGCCCTGTGTGTGGGAGTTTGCATGTTCTCCCCGTGTGTCGGGGGTTTCCTCCAGGTACTCAGGTTTCCTCCCCCAGTCCAAAGACATGCATGGTAGGCTGATTGGCATGTCCAAAGTGTCCGTAGTGTATGAATGGATGGGTGTGTGAATGTGTATGTGATTGTGCCCATCGATGGATTGGCACCCTGTCCAGGGTGTACCCCGCCTTGTGCCTATAGGCTCCAGGTTTCCCCGCAACCCTGAAAAGGATAAGTGCTATAGAAGATGGATGGATGGATAGTTTCTTCAAATTTTTTGAGTTAAATGAACTTCTCCAGTTTTAGAGTGCAGCAGCAAAGTGTAGGAAGCTAGGTAAGAAAGCTAGGTGAGAAAAATGTCTACAGACAACTCCAATATCCAAGATGTTGTTCTTGAAGATCATTTGTGGTATTCTGAAGTGAAAACAGAACCCATTCTTCTCTGCAGCAATCCTACTGGATCGAAGGTAACTAATGTCGCTAAGTAATGCAGTTCATTTCAAATTAACTACTACATCTAAACAGGGCTAAACAACATGTTCTATGGCGCATCTGATTGATTATTGCTAAGAAGGTGGTTCATTGGTATCTAAAGAACTTGTGGCAGTATTCAACAAAAATTGTATTCCTAAAGTTGGAGGGTGTGCCAGAGAAATGTTCTGATGTTGCCCACAGAATATACAACCCCAACTCCAAAAATGTTGGGACAAATGTAAATAAATGTAAATGTAAATAAACTGAGTAAATGTACTATTTTAAGACGAGAACAAGGGCAACAAAAGGCTGGAAAAGTACGTTAATTGGCAACAGGTCAGTAACATGATTTGGTATAAAAGAGTATCTTAGAGAGGCAGAGTCTCTCAGACGTAAAGATGGGATGGAATCTTATATATATATTCCAACAAAGAACACACACTTTCTCTGTCTCTCTCTTTCTCTCCATCATTCTCTAGGCTCTAACATGCTAGAATTAGCAGGCAAACAGTTATTGGGTAAATGATAAGGCATGATTATCCATGTGTAATGAGAACACTGTATACATTTGAGAATTGAACCCTTGGCTAAATCTAAAAGATTTTCTTATTTAACATATAGTTCACGTTTGCAACATGTTAAAGATATTAGCTTAAGGGTGATTTGATGGTAAAGGGTGCCATATGTGTCTAAATGATATTACATCTAAAGCACTTAGAAAACAGCATTTTTACCTGTACCGGTATACATGTAGCATTATAACTAAACTTTACTTTGAAATATAAACATTAAAATAGTTGAAATATATATATATTTTTTTGTGTTAACGTTTGAATCAATTTAGCATCTTAAACACGCGATTATCCTTTTGAATCCTGTGAAATATTTGGAATGTTCCACAAGTCACATGTTCAACAGGAAACTGCATCAATAGAATTTCCAGATGATCACGGAAAGAAAAATAAAATAAGTTCTTTTAATTCATTTCCTTATTTTTCTTCAATGATATTGTCATTTTGACAAGGACACTTTGAAAGTACAGCAGTTATGCAAATTATAGTTTGAAATAATCAAACTTATTCATTGGTTAGCACGTTCGCCTCACACCTCCAGGGTCCGGGGTTCGAGTCCCGCCAGGGCCATGTGTGTGCGGAGTTTGCATGTTCTCCCCGTGTGTCAGGGGTTTCCTCCGGGTACTCCGGTTTCCTCCCCCAGTCCAAAGACATACATGTTAGGCTGATTGTCTAAAGTGTCCGTAGTGTATGAATGGGTGTGTGATTGCGCCCTGCGATGGACTGGCACCCTGTCCAGGGTGTACCCTGCCTTGTGCTCGATGCTTCCTGGGATAGGCTCCAGGTTCCCCCGTGACCCTGAAAAGGAGTAAGCGGTTGAAGATGGATGGATGGATAGACTGAATCATTTGAATGTTCTTAATGTCCCCAATATGCATGGATGCCAGACAACCACATTGTGTGTTTGCTTATTGTTACTTTAAACCATGTGAGTCACTTAAGAGCAAAATACAGCCAATTTTGGAGAGAGAGAGAGAGAGAGAGAGAGAGAGAGAGAGAGAGGGATTGTTGTCTGAGATGAGTTAACTCATTTAATGGTTAAATGCATGTTTTCTTAGATTCAGTGTTGAAAAAAATATATTAGTATAAAAAGTATTTTTAAGTATCTTATCTAAGATTTTAGAGGGCTAAATGGTGGTTGTGTAATCGTCCTTAAATCCACTGTAGTGTATAGATATTATACATGATATCTGAAATGTCGTTTTTAGCTCCTCTAATTAGTTTCAATGATCACCGAAGTGAAGGAGAAATTCAGTCAGCTTGTGGAGAGGCCGCATTGCATGCATAATGGCTTTGATTCCTTAAATCATAATAAACGTTACTGATGTAAGATCATAACCATCATTAATTAAAGGCTCAGAAATGAGAAATCCCTCAGTAGTATTTTAGGGCATAGTTACAGAATGAGAACAAGGGTTGTTTGATTTTAAAACACTGTTGCTGTCAGGACGAACTTCTGATGGCATGTACTGATCAAAACTCATTTTGTCACTTTCATTTCCAGTACATAGTACTAATGAGAAAATAAAAAAAATAAAAAAAATTTAACATAGTATATGGTAGGGATGTGTCAGTGAGGACATTTTCCCACCGGTTAATCGACATGTGACAATATACCGATGTGACCAGGGTGGGGGTGGGGGAGGCATTCACTTATGAACGCCAGTGCAGATGTATGCACTTCACTATCGCTTTCGAATTAGCGGCAATTGGGGGTCGGCAATTGCTTGAATGTTGGGTTCATTATTATTCTTAATGGAAAACAGAACAACTATAAAACAGTACAATGACAAACTCACTTATATTAAACCGAATCTTCCTCCATCGTGTTTTCAGTCAGCTTGCCTCACTTTCTTTCGTGCTAAATGAAATCCAACTCCTGCTGATTTGTGCTGCAACTTTGACTCATGCTGAATGGAGCAGACTCATTTAGTTTTTAATTGTAGCATCCATTCTCTAACCGAACTAAATGATTTTTATTACTATAAACAGGCAAAATGACAGTGGGGGCGGTGTCGCGGTGGGCAAGCGATGTAATCGCTGTGCAGCCCGAACACTGGTAACACGGAGAACAGCATCTATCGCAGAAATCCTAGTATATAGCATACCTGACTGAACTATCATTGTAAAAATTAATGTAGGAGCCATTTATGCCATTATTAAATGCACATTAGGTTGCCAATAGGTCTGGAGATAGGATGAAATAAGACACTGGCAATGACTGACACATGACAGGCAATAATCAGCCAAGGAGAATGGATAGAAAATACATTCAGAAAAAGCTAACACTCAAATTGTTCTTCGGTTTGTTCCCCTAGATTAATCGTTAAAGTTTATATGTAGATCCCTAAAGCAGAAGGTTTATTTTTCAGACGGTTGTAAGTGGAACCCCATTTGACATCCAGAACTCTTAGTCATCCAAAGTGTAGAAAAATTTTAACTAATAGTTTATTCCCTGCAATGAGCTGCATTTCAGCAGTTCGCCTCCATCATCAGAATTGGAAAAAGTGTGATCTCTTGACTTCAACTGTGGCATAGTTTTTGGTACCAGATGGGCTGGTTTGAGTATTTCAGAATCTACAACAGTCTCTAGAGTTGACACAGAATAGTTTGAAAAGCAACACATATCTTCTGAGCTGAGGGTCTGCATGCTGAAACACCTTATTGATTAGAGAGATCAGAGGAGAATGATCATACTGATCTGAACCTACAGGAAGTCTATAGTAACTCAAATAAGCACTCTTTGCAACCGTGATGAGTAGAAAAGCATCTCAGGACACACAACATATCAAAAGTTGAGGTGGATGGGCTGCAACAGCAGAAGACCACATCAGGATTCCATGATGCCATGTATCCTAACACAATGTCCAGGTCCTCTGGCAGAAAAACAGCCCCAAAACATTAAAGAGCCACCACCATATTTAACAATGGGCATGAGGTACATTTCCATATGGCTACCTCTCTGTGTGCGGCAAAACCACCTCTGGTGTTTATTGACAAAAAGCCTATTTTGGTTTGATCTGACCTTAGAACCCGATCTCATTTGAAGTTCCAGTAGTGTCTGGCAAACTGAAGATGCTTGAGTTTGTTTTTGTATGAGAGTAGAGGCTTTTTTCTTGAAATCCTTCCAAACAACCTGTGGTGATGTAGGTGGTGATGTAGGTGACTTCAGATTGTACTTTTGGAGACTTCTGACCCAAAGACACAACTAACTTCTGCAATTCTCCAGCTTTGATCCTTGGAGAATTTTTGGCCAATCGAACCATCCTCTTCACAGTGCGTTGAGACTATATAGACACATGTCCAATTACAGGTTGTTTTGACTGGAAATTCTTAGTTACTGCCCTGATGGATTAGGAATCTGAGGCTACAGTGGGCACAGGTTCACCAAAACTAGATAGATGGCTACTGGAACAAAGACCAGGTGATGTTTCTCCAATTGTCTAGTTCACGTGAGCCTGTTTACATATTTTAGTATTAGTATATGTTAGCATGTTCGCCTCACACCTCCATGTGTGTGCGGAGTTTGCATGTTTTCCCCGTGCGTCGGGGGTTTCCTCTGGGTACTCCGGTTTCCTCCCCAGTCCAAAGACATGCATGTAGGCTGATTGGCGTGTCTAAAGTGTCCGTACTGTATGAATAGGTGTGTGAGTGTGTATGTGATTGTGCCCTGCGATGGACTGGCACCCTGTCCAGGGTGTACCCCGCCTTGGGCCCGATGCCTCCTGGGATAGGCTCCAGGTTCCCCATGACCCTGAAAAAGGAGTAAGCGGTAGAGGATGGATGGATGGATAGTTGGGTCTAGAACCCCAAAAAACTAAAATGGTCACAGTAGTGGTCTTTTATATGTGTGTGTGTGTGTGTGTGTGTGTGTGTGTGTGTTTGATATACAGTGGTGTGAAAAAGTGTTTGCCCCCTTCCTCATTTCCTGTTCCTTTGCATGTTTGTCACACTTAAGTGTTTCAGAACATCAAACCAATTTAAACAATAGTCAAGGACAACACAAGTAAACACAAAATGCAATTTGTAAATGAAGGTGTTTATTATTAAAGGTGAAAAAAAATCCAAACCATCATGGCCCTGTGTGAAAGTGATTGCCCCCCTTACTATAACTGTGGTTGTCCACACCTGAGTTCAATTTCTCTAGCCACACCCAGGCCTGATTATTGCCACACCTGTTCACAATCAAGGCATC
>JAFFST010055463.1:73625-78840 GCA_022414735.1 Noturus placidus
GTCTCAGGTGGTAGAGCGGGTTGTCCCACTGACCAAAGGTTTGGCGGTTCAATTCCCGGCCCACGTGACTCCACATACCGAAGTGTCCTTGGGCGAGACACTGAACCCTAAGTTGCCCCCGATGGCAAGTTAGCGCCTTGCATGTCAGCTCTGCTCCCATTGGTGTGTGAGTGTGTGTGAATGGGTGAATGAGACACAGTGTAATGCACTTTGGATAAAAGCGTTATATAAGTGCGCCATTTTACCATTTAGCCAGAACTACTGTCAGAACTGCGCAGTATTGTATGTTATTTTGTTGTAGTGAAACTTTCCAGGGTAGACCATAAGACTCAGCCACATGCCCACAAGAAGCAGTGGTGATGAGACGTTCTGGGAAAATCATTGGTAATTGATTCTCGAGGCATATTTTAAGTGAAGAGCATAGAAATTGACAGTAGAACACTTTCATCATTCCCTATTAAGGTAAACAAATCATGCTAGCGTATCATCACAAGCTAGCATCGTTGTGGTTAGGCTTGGCTTAGGACTACAATTGCTGTGATAGCTTTAGTGAGTCAGTGAACAGTGGAGAGGTTCAACAAATCGGACATCATGTAAAAACTGTAATGAACTTCCTGGTTACACAATTGCACTGTTTGACCATGTCGTATTAGCACATTTATACAAGGGAGTTCTATATAATCGCACTATCCAGTGTCACCCAGATGAGGTTCCCTGTTGAGTCTGATTCCTCTCAAGGTTTCTTAGTGGTTAGCACGTCCGCCTCACACCTCCAGGGTCCGGGGTTTGAGTCCCGCCGGGGCCATGTGTGTGCGGAGTTTACATGTTCTCCCCGTGTGTCGGGGGTTTCCTCCGGGAACTCCGGTTTCCTCCCCCAGTCCAAACACATGCATGATTGGCGTGTCTAAAGTGTCCGTTGTGTGTGTATGTGATTGTACCCTGCGATGGACCAGGGTGTACCCTGCCTTGTGCCCGATGCTCCCTGGGATAGGCTCCAGGTTCCCCGTGACCCTGAAAAGGAGTAAGCGGTTGAAGATGGATGGATGGATATACAATCCGTTAGCTGTTTTACATAAAGGCAGAGCAAGCCAAATAATTTCCTGCCATAGGAAAGTCTTCAGGACGGAGGAGCTTCTGATTTCTGATGGCTGTTATAATAGATGTGAGGACAGAAAATAACTGGTCTCACACACTGTAAAACTGGACAGTTCATTGAACTCGAAAACATTTAATAAATAAAAAGTTAATAAATCAATTTGTTTAAGCCAAATACACTTAAATATAACAAAAATTTAACTCAAACTTGTTATATTTAAGGGTATCTGGCGTACAGAAATTGATTTATCAAAGTAAAAATTTTGAGGTAATCAGTTTCCACATATTTTTTAAGTTAAATGAACTTATCCGGTTTTACAGTGCATAAACCCAATAACATATAATATACAAATGGGTAAAAAAGAACCCGCAAACTGTCATTAATAAATAATCCATCCATCCATCCATTTCCTATATCCCCACTTAATCCTTGTCAGGGTCACGGGGAACCTGGAGCCTGTCCCAGGGAGCATCGGGCACAAGGTGCCAATCTGTCACAGGGCACAATCACATACACACTCACACACTACAGACATGTCAATCAGCCTACCATGCATGTCTTTGGATTGTGGGAGGAAACCGGAGTACCCGGAGGAAACCCCCGACGCACGCGGAGAACACACAGGGCCACGGTGGGAATCGAACCCCTGACCCTGGAGGTGTGAGGCGAACGTGCTGACCACTAAGCCCTTAATACGTGCGTCCTTAATAAATAATACGTTACAAATTGTAATCATTGGCTAATCTCGCGGCTGTGTCTCAGTCGGTAGAGCGGGTTGTCCACTAATCCACTAATCGCAGGGTTGGTGGTTCGAATCCCGGCCCGGGTGATCCCATGCCGAAGTGTCCTTGGGCAAGACACTGAACCCTAAGTTGCCCCCGATGGCAAGCTAGCACCTTGCATGCAGCTCTGCTACCATTGGTGTGTGAGTGTGTCTCATTTGTAAGTCGCTTTGGATAAAAGCGTCTGCTAAATGAATAAATGTAAATGTAAAATGTAATCTCTGTGGTATCAGAGAAATAAAACACTAGTGATGTGCCATTATAGGAAAAGAAACACTTTCAGGATGGCAGCCAACGTCACTTAACACACCACCCCATTGATTGATTCCCTATAACAGGGTGACAGTGTTTTATTCCTTAAATATTTCATTGATCTGTATACAAACACTGATTTGTGAAGTCTCATATGTGTCATGAGGGAGAAAATGAATGCATTTGGTCACTTTATTATTTCCTTTTCCAGAGTTCACCTAAAAGCACGTCCAGCACACGCTCTCAACTCACTTCATACGTCTTTGGTAAGACTTTATATTATATTTATTGACTGTAAGTCCACAGCTGTATTGACCCACTGACACCAGATACGAAATTCCTCTGCTGAGTTGAACGTTTCTCCGAAATGTCAATCTCTTGAAGCGTATGCTATTTTTCTTTCCTTCTAGACAAGAATAAAAACAAGGAACATGGACTGAAACTGCAGTGGCGAAAACTAAATGAAGACCAAGGAGATACCGCAGTAAAAATTGAGGAGGACGGGAATTATTTCCTCTTCCTCAGAGTAACCCTGGAGTCCCAGAATAAAGGTGTGAAATACACGGTCACAGTTACAAAGACACCAGAGGGTAACTCTTCCACAAATATCACTGTGTTACATATCAATGTAACAGAGAACTCGACTGGATTCATGGGTATAAGAGCGCTTGTAAGTAAAGATACGTTGATAAACGTTATCTGCGACCCCCAGGCAAATTTCGATGTACATAACACTTACTTGGGCCTGATCAAATTCTGATTCATCGTACTTCCTGGATGTATCTTCATGGGAGTAGTTTACATGTCCACAGGAAATCATTTGTTCATTACTATTATCCATCCATCCATCCATCCTCTACTGATTACTCCTTTATCGGGGTCACGGGGAACCTGGAACCTATCCCAGGAGGCATCGGACACAAGGGTACACCCTGGACAGTGTATTTATTATTATTATTATTATTATTATTATTATTATTATTATTATTATTATTATTATTATTATTATTATTACCATGGCAATCAATCATGGAGAATGAGATAAGAATTTTGACTTGCTGTTCGCTGGTTTGAATTTCCAACACACTCTTTTCACCAAAGAATAAATAAATAAATAATGACTTCATAATGTTTAACGACGGCATTGCCACGACGCTCCTCTTCTAAGGCCCGGTTTAACCGGAACGGTTTTTGCTGGGTTTTTATTTTTCCCATGTCTTCGTGTTCAAGCTTTTTATCCCCCTCATCAAGCCTGTAGCCCTATTTGGACAGCATTCGATGTTCAGTGGGAGCTCCGATAAAGCCGTCCTTAAGAGGTTCAACGCTGCGATTTTGACATGGCCTTAGAGCAGGGGTCTTCAACGTCCAAGGACCCCCAAACTGATGGCGAGATGGAGCGGGGACCCCCTAATTATATATATATTGTATGAAATTGTGTTATATCAAACTGGTACCAAAACTTTCGCGACCCCCATGCAGTACCTCCTCGGACCCCCTAGGGGTCGCGGACCCCCTGTTGAAGACCTCCGCCTTGGAGCTTGGATTCTCATCCCGACAGACCTGCCATTGGTTTCTACAAGCTGATTTTGACTGCTGCGATGTGCTTTAGATGTCTTTTCATACACATAGAGCACTTTTAGCAGCCACAATAATAATACAAAGAAAAATGGATGCTCTGACAGGGTCTCTCTTATTTACATTTTTACTTTATCTGCATATTGTACTCGCGAATAAAATGAAGACAGTCATAAAGCTACAGATATAAAGGGCGGCTATGGCTCAGTCGGTAGAGCGGGTTGTCCACTAATCGTGGGGTTGGTGGTTCGAATCCCGGCCCGGGTGATCCCATGCCGAAGTGTCCTTGGGCAAGACACTGAACCCTAAGTTGCCCCCGATGGCAAGCTAGCACCTTGCATGCAGCTCTGCTACCATTGGTGTGTGAGTCGCTTGTAAATGTAAATGTAAAATGATATTTCTGTTAAGCTGCTTTGAGACAATGTCCATTGTAAAAAGCGCTATACAAATTGATTAATTAAATTATAATTAATAAAGCATTGTCCGTGTTGGCAAATAGCTGGCTGGACGCTTTTATTTGAAAGAATTGATCACCTGTGTTTCTACTGGTTTTTATTACACTTCCCAGACATATCACTGTGTATCAGGATTGCAAAATACACAGAATTCAGCACTACCCACTGTTTTTGTTTTTGTTTTTTTTTTACCTGTAACCTAGAAGTCTATAATATCGAATTCATGTTGTCTAAATTACGTTGTTTATTTCTTAATTCCCTCTGCATGTGCAATGTGTTTCAAAATTCTCCAAAATGAACATATTCTTCATGGTCTTCATGGTTCCTTCCGTGTTAATGTGTAATTAGTTAACGTACTGTAGATACTTTCTCTGTTTCTTTTGTTATTGCACTGATTTGTACTGATAGCGCTGTTCCAGCACTGTTCCAGTTTATTATATACGTCAAAGCTAATGGTTTTCGGTTGATGATTAAAACCGTGAGTGCTAATGTCTGTACAGTGGTGTGAAAAAGTCTTTGCCCCCTTCCTCATTTCCTGTTCCTTTGCATGTTTGTCACACTTAAGTGTTTCGGAACATCAAACCAATTTAAACAATAAGTACACAAGTAAACACAAAATGCAATTTGTAAATGAAGGTGTTTATTATTAAAGGTGAAAAAAAATCCAAACCATCATGGCCCTGTGTGAAAAAGTGATTGCCCCCCTTACTATAACTGTGGTTGTCCACACCTGAGTTCAATTTCTCTAGCCACACCCAGGCCTGATTATTGCCACACCTGTTCACAATCAAGGCATCACTTAAATAGGAGCTGCTTGACACAGTAAGGTCCACCAGAAGATCCTTAAAAGCTACACATCATGCCGAGACCCAAAGAAATTCAGGAACAATTGAGAAAGAAAGTAATTGAGATCTATCAGTCTGGAAAGGGTTATAAAGCCATTTCCAAAGCTTTGGGAATCCAGCGAACCACAGTGAGAGCCATTATCCACAAATGGCGAAGACATGGAACAGTGGTGAACCTTCCCAGGAGTGGCCGGCCGCCCAAAATTACCC
>JAFFST010055466.1:11634-26727 GCA_022414735.1 Noturus placidus
CGTTCATGCTCGAAAACCCTGTAATGTAACTGAATTAGGACAATTCTGCAAAGATGAGTGGGCCAAAATTCCTCCAGGACGCTGTAAAAGCCTCCTTGCACGTTATCGCAAACGCTTGGTTGCAGTTGTTGCTGCTAAGGGTGGCCCAACCAGTTATTAGGTTTAGGGGGGCAAGCACTTTTTCACACAGGGCCATGATGGTTTGGATTTTTTTTCACCTTTAATAATAAACACCTTCATTTATAAATTGCATTTTGTGTTTACTTGTGTTGTCCTTGACTATTGTTTAAATTGGTTTGATGTTCCGAAACACTTAAGTGTGACAAACATGCAAAGGAACAGGAAATGAGGAAGGGCGCAAACACTTTTTCACACCACTGTATATACATGTCATGGTGTGTTATTTTATGGTATTACTTTGCTATTGCAGGTTTTTCTTCTTCAACCTGTAATATTGGATCATTTGGAGTTTGAGTGACAGCTTCATGATGAGTGAGTGTGTGTGTGTGTGTTTGAGAGAGTTGCACAAAGTATTGGCACCCCTCTACTTTACTCATCAGTGTCTAGGAACCACTATGGGAATCACGACTTTAGCAGCTATATAGTAGAAGCTACTACCAGAACTAAAATAAATAAATAAATACATTCTGGACAGGCTACACTCTGATAGTACTGATCGCTGACACGAGACAAACTACAGGTGACATGATGACCTGCTAGTGTGAATGTAGAGTTCTCTAAGGTCAACTTCTTTTATTTGAATTTTTATTTGTATATAATATGTCCTAAACAAATACGAACTGGGATACGAGCAATAGATGTAGTATTTGGTTGTTATGTTATTTATTTAATTATTTTATTTTTTTAAAGAATTTATTTCAATGTTGAGCTTTCTTCAAGCTCTTGAGGAGGGTTGCCATGTTTCATCTAAATTCCCACCCCAACTACAACTCAAAATATTCACAAAAGATTTTCCCAAAATGTTCAGTTGAAGAAAAAGTAGAATTCTTTCATTTTTTTTGACAAGTTAACAAGTAAGTGGTGCACATTTCTGATTTGCAGTATCTGCAATATGTGGATATTATACAAGAAACCTGGCAACCCTGCTAATGGGACACTTTATAAAACTTGTTTAGGTTTTTGTCGTTCTTAAATTTTCATCATTCTTCAATGTTATCAAAAGAAAATAGTCTTTTCACGGATATGGTCATTACAATGAAACGCAGCTTATAGGGACTGCAACGCAACAACAAACACAACAAGAATCAGATGTAAATCTGATCAAATATTATTATATTTTGAGATATTGTTGTCAAATGAAGCCTACTTTTCAATTTGTTGTTGTTATAGTGTTTTCAATCACATCATATAGAGACATACCCCAAGCGACTTACAGCTGTAATCGCAGCAAAAGGTGGCGCTACAAAGTATTAACTTAAAGGGACTGAATAATTTTGCTCACCCAATTTTTCAGTTTTTTATTTGTTGAAAAAGTTTGAAATATCCAATAAATTTGGTTCCACTTCATGATTGTGTCCCACCTGTTGTTGATTCTTCACAAAAAATTACAGTTTTATATCTTTATGTTTGAGGCCTGAAATGTGGCAAAAGGTCGAACAGTTCAAGGGGGCCGAATACTTTCACAAGGCACTGTATATGATGCAGAGAGGATTGTGTAGGATTGTGTAATTGTGCACCTGAGAGCTTTCCACACTGTCAGGGTTGGAGGAGAAAGGCAGGATGATTATATATTTGCCTCCAAATGGGTTAATGAAAGTGGAGGCAGTGTTTCCCGCCTCTCAGCCCCAGCCTCTTGACCGGCCGTGACCTCTGCAGCAGAACCTGGCCATGATTCTGCAGCTCGCAGCTCCACCGAAATAATTAGACGTGAAGTATGTGAAGTGGAACTCGCAGCTCGCTCGTGAGCTTTCGCTTGGAGAGAGACGCCGAGGAGGATCGGAGACCGAATTATATAAATCTCCAACGCCCACTGTGCGTTACGGGAATTCCGTTTATTGTTTTGTTTATTTATTTATTTATTTATTTGACTAAACTTATTAAAACCCCTCATGGGCTGGTGTGAAAATGCAAATAAATAATGAGTAATTAATAGCCAGTTCCAAAGTTTATAGAAAGTTGACGGTGTGCTCCTGCAGTGTGTTAGTACTTTAGTTTAATTATTAGCATTTCTTCTATTTTGTGAGTTTTTTTCTTCTTCTTGATTTCCAATGTTATATTTATTAATTTGTTTGTTTCTTTATTTGTTTATTAACTACGTTAATAAAAACAAAAACAGTGGCAATTATCTAAGTAAAAATTATTTAATAATAATGAGTTAATAGGATATTGATTCCTTTTTTGCAATTTATTTTTTCTTTTCTTTTCTTTTATTGTTTATACATTAATATATTGCTATAATTTTTTGTTGTTGTTATTTTTCCAATTTAAAATAAAAAATATATATTTTTTATTACTTGCAATAATTCCTATTACTTCTGTACTTATCTGCATCTTAGACAATTTGTAGATAAAAATGAGTAATTATTATTATTTATTTATTTGCTCAAGGGAAATTTGCATGTTTGATTATGTTTATTTAAACTCCTCTTGCGGAAACCGTTCTTTGTTTTTTTAATTTTTAAATAAATGACTTTTCAAGCTACTTGTTAATTAAAATATACTGATTAATTAATTGACCTTCCTACTTATTTAATTAGCTATGTATTCATCAACAGCTCTTGTGTAGTTGTTAGTATTTCATGAGTTTTAGGATTTGAAATGTATTTTTGATTATTTTTAAATTATTAAGACTTCATAGACTTTACAAATTGTATTTGAATCTGATTATCGCTTACGTACATTTGTCACAAATGAGCACAAATGATGATTTATGTGTGTTTTGTGATGTTATGTTAAAGATGCTCCGGTGTGAAGGTCGCTGCTTCCTGTGTTTCTCAGGGCAGGAAGTGTGCATGTTATGGTCTTATCTGATGAGATTTATCCTTGGTGGATAAGCAAGAACAGAGACCAGACACATCCACATGAAACCCTAGAGACGGGAAGCGTTTAAACACCATAACTCCACCCGCATCGTCAGGCTTTAGGGCTTTAGGGCTTTGAGACAAGCGCCTGAGCGACATCTGCACAAATCTGCGTAATAAACAATAAAAAATTCCTGTAACACAACTCACTTCTCGTCTTTCGGGTCAGTTCAGGGTGGATTACTACAGCGTGGCTCCTGGTGTTTTTAAATAAACCTGTATAGAAGGTTTATTTAAAAAACGTAAATATATAGGAGATGAAAAAATATGTAAATATACAAATGTGATATTAACCACAATCAACCACATTTTCAGAAGTCATACAGCTGTCATCGATGATATTATTCTGATTAACACCAAATAAGGACCAGTTGTTTCGGTAGGATTTTCTTCACATGTTCTAAATAACTTACAAAGCATGCATGGTTTCTCATTTTTTTCAAAAGGAATCGATCAGGAGAGGGGTATAAACATTAAACGTACCATGGAATACCGTGAAGGCCATCATCAACAGGTGGAGAAACTGGGGCACCGCAGTGACATCACCAAGAACAGGATGTCCCTCCAAAATGTATAAAAGGACAGGATAAAATCTTACCAGGGAGCTACTAAGAGATCTACTGCAACATTTAAGAAACTGCAGGAATATCAGACACTTACTGATTACTCTCTGCATGTCTGGGATATGGGATAGGGTGGCTAGACGGGAGCTGTTTCTCACAAAAAAAAAAACATTCAAGCTCAGCTAATTCACCCCAAACCACGTGGCAAAATGTGTTACAGTCTGATGAGACCAATTTCAAAATGGTTAATAATTCCATTTTTTTTTTTTTTTTTTAAAGCACATAACTAATGAAGCACGGTGGTGGCTGCATCATGCATTAGAGCTGATTTTCTTCATCCAGAACTGTGACTTTTATCAAGGTGGAGGGAATCATGAATAGCTACAAACCCCAGCTGATTTTAGTGCAAAACCTTCAGGTGTCTACTAAAAGGAATTTCACCTTTCAGCAGGACAATGACCCAAAGCACACATCCGAATCAACAAAGGAACGGCTCCACCAAAAGAAGATCGATGTTTTATTGAATGACCTAGCCTGAGCCCAGACCTGAATTCAACTAGAAATCTGTAGGATGACCTGAAGGGGGCCGTGCAGAGGAGACGAAGTGATAATCTGACGGAGCTGGAATGTTTCAGTACATCAAGGTGTACACATGCTGAATGACTCGTCCACAAAAAGACTGAGTGGTTTTATAAAATCAAAAAGGGCTTCAAGTAAGCATTAGGTTAGGGGTGTGCACACTAGTAATGACCGAAAGAACTAGATCGCAGGTACAAACGGCCGAAATGGGTTTTCTCAGGAAGGTGGCTGTCCTATCCCTTAGGGATAGGGTGAGAAGCTCGGCTAGCCGAGAGGAACTCAGAGTAGAGCCGCTGCTCCTTTGCGTTGAAAGGAGTCAGTTGAGGTGGTTCGGGCACCTGGTAAGGATGCCCCCTGGGCGCCTCCCTAGGGAGGTATTCCAGGCACATCCAACTGGGAGGAGACCTCGGGGAAGACCCAGGACTAGGTGGAAAGACTATATTTCCACACTGATCTGGGAACGCCTCGGGATCCCCCAGTCAGAGCTGGTTAATGTTGCTCAGGAAAAGAAAGTTTGGGGTTCCTTGCTGGAGCTGCTACCACCGCGACCCGATTACAGATAAGCGGTTGAGGATGGATGGATGGATGGATGTGCACACTAGGTTATTGCAAGTCCCCACGTCCCATTTTTCTCCAGTAATGAAGTGTTTTATTCCACCAGCATCAGACTCAGACTCGGGTAGGAGGCGTGGCTTAATGTCTGAAGGCAGAGTTGTATGTTAGAGGTGATTTAAACACGTAGCTGGATTAATTTACTGTATTTACCAGCAACATTACGGGATTAGGAGTGTAGTTGATGTGTAGACGATTGTGGATGCTAATGTGAAAACTGAAGCGTATTCTTGACGCTTGGTTTTGTTCTCTTCTCTAATAGCCTCATGATGTTGCTGGAATTTTCACAGACTCCATAGGGGGACAAATAAGTTTCCTAAGAAGGAAATAAGAAAAAATTATAAAAAAGTACAAGCTGAAGGACTTTCAAGCGGTCAAGTGGACCTTACGTTTTCAGAACTATCGTAAACATCTACAGAAATGGTCTGTTTTGTTGTTGTAATTCTTCGAAAATTCATCACTAATAACTTTTCACCACAGAGCTAGAACTGGTTAAGGACCGTCTGGACAGAGCTCGAGTGTTTGTAAATTGCAAAGTGTCCGGAGGGGCTTTTCAGCAGCGTGGACAGCACGGCAGTGGAGGTACACGCGGCCGTGATTCAGCGCAAACTGTGCCTCATGGGTTCTTGATGGTTCTCTCTTTATTAAAAGGTTCAATTAAGACTTATTTGGGTTCTAGACAGGGGCCGTAAGGAAGTAAAATACTAGTGCAGTGGTCCCAAACCCTCTTCCTTGAGATCTTCCTACCTGCAGTTTTAATCTCCAACCAAACTCTAACACAACTGTTTTAGTCGATCAAGAACTTCTTAAGGTGATGATTAGATGGTCACGTGGGCACCATTATGGTTGGAGCTAAAGTCTTCAGGAAGGTAGATCTCCAGGAACAGGGTTGGTGACTAGAGAATTGAAATCGTCCAGGATTGGTGGTTCAGTGGTCCAGAATGCTTCCCGTGGTTCTGATATATATATATATATATATATATATATATATATATATATATATATATATATATATATATAAAGATCCTAAAAGATTCCTGCTTGGACATTTTTACTCAACATGTGAATACAATTGTTAAATCTCAGAATCGTGTCTTCCTTTCCTCATCATTTTTTAAATATCCTGCCGTGCCTTTGAACCACGCTGTCATCTGAGCCCCCACTCCAAACTCCCTCCATGTCCTCTTCTGAACGTCTAGCTTCTCTCCGAGCTCCTCGATGAGTCACCACGAACAAACCCTCATCCAGAAGGACACTGATTCGGTGCGACTAAAGCCGGTGACACATTGTCAAGCTGGATGCCTGCTGACTACCCGTCATCCCTCAGGAGCGCTCCGAGAGCGCGGTCACGGCCGATGGGAGCCGGAGCGGAGTTTTTAGAACACAAAAGGTAGGCACTGACAGATATAGAGCTAACAGCTGGGCCTGTTAGGGTGGATGGAGAGCGAGCAGAGCAGAGCTTCCTGCTGTCTCCTCACGGCATCCTACATCCTGCTCACAGGCGCTGGAGGAACGCGTCTGCTTCCTGGCACCTTCCACGTTGCATTATGGGTATGGAAAAGGTAGCGAGACGAGCCAGAATAAAAGCTGCCGAATGCGGGTTTATTACACATCAATGTCTCGACGTCACGGCTTCGGGAATGTCCTGTAGAGTATTTGAAGAAGAAGAAGAATACACCATAGTATGCAGACAAAACATGGAAAATATTATAATATTATTGTCTGGGTTTCATCATAAAGACCTTCGTTCTTCAGAGATGAAAGTAAAAACACATGCATTACTACATGTATGCACAAAAGAAGAGCATTGTGGAACGGAAAAAAAGGGGTCCAATGTGCCTTAGGCAGACCTTTGATCACGACAGATATCATCGGTGGGAAAACAGTGAGCTTTTAGCCGCTAACAAGTGTCTGTTTCATGTCAGAGGAACCCAAGGTTAAAGGTGCAAGAGCTACAAGGTCTGGAGAGCATCCATAACTCATGTGTGGGAACCGCACAGTGAAACACACACAAATTGAAATATATATAACACGACAAATGTCCTGCTAATACGTTAAATAATATAATAAATGAGAGATATTCTCACCTCAGGAGAGGACCGTGTCACAGAGAGTGGAGAATAAATGATAGCACCATGGGATTCTTTTTATTCGACTCATTAGCCCGTGCTATTATTAGGCTGCCATTAACATCTGCTTGTGTCATGTGTTTAAGCTTTGATCTAATGCGAAGCCCTGTAACATACGACTTATTAATTTTGCATCAACGTCCGCGTTTACCAGAATATCGCCTCAACCAGGTGTCTCCGAGAGATGGAACTTGTTATTCACGACACACTAAGCATGCCATAGATCACAGCTGGAATGGAATTAGCTTTGTTAATGAGTTTGCAAGAGAAAACTTTATAATAAAGAAACATTTCAGAGGTGGACTGTCATGTTTGGAAAGGTGTAGCTAGCTGAATTATTATTATTATTTTTGAAAACAACAATGCTTATTTGCTTGTCGTTAACATACAGAAAAAGCGCAGTAGTTCCCTGTGTTAATCTAAAATAACATTGTTTTGCGTACATAATGATGCTCAGAATCATTACAAATGCGTCTTCTAGTTTGTTTAATCACAATTTATTGTTTGTAAACAGCACTAGCCAATCATAATTGTGCATTTTCCCATTTCTGTTTGAAAGCTACATGCTGAAGTGAAAGAGGAGAAAAAAAATCTCCTATGCCTATTATTAATACATTATTATATTATATTACATGTCAAAATTTGCTTGGCAAATAGATCACACCTTAAATAATTTAATTCAATGATCATTTATTGAGCCTATTTCTAGCAGCAGCGGATCCTCAAATGACATAAAGTCAAGCCGCTATCATAACTTGAGACATTTAACTTTGTTGGAGGTAATAGCATTAACCAGGGTTGCCAGGCAATGGAAAAAGGGAGAAACATTGTTTTGGTTTTTCACCGTGGTGCTCACACATTTCTGATGTATGGAAATGATCCGCTCTATAATTCCCCTTTCCCTCTCACAACCTTCACCTTGCATATATGTTAGAATAAAATGGTTCTGTGAATCATATACACACTGTCCGCACTTACACTTTGCATTTGATTGCAGAAATATGTTTGATTTCATTCTTATTATTCGATTAGTTCTAATCTGTCCTGATCTCTGAACACGGGGCTGCGTCATTCCTGGACTCAATGGGCCTCTTTGAACGCTTGTTGCAGTTCCATTTTTGACCACTAGTGCAATATTAACTCTATGGAGCTAAATGGGGAAGTGAGCATACTAGAAATGCGAGCGATTCAACAGATCATTGGGTGATGTCTGTCAAATAGCGACATTTAATCACTCACTTGAATCTTTTGTCACTTTCTGTCGACAAATTTAGGTTTAAAAAATAACTTTATATGTAAATTCAAAACTAAACAAATTCATAACGCTTTCCACAACTCGCAAATTTCAGGGTGATTAAGCTTAGAGTAAGCTTGAATGAAAATTCCTTTCAACATACATGTTTAGTTACACAAGTTGTTTCTCTCAACTCAGAAATCAATGTAAGGCATGTTGGCTTATTAGACGGTCGGCTGGAATCTTTATTTATTTAACAGGAGTGGATTATGTCAAGATTAGGTAAAGGACTAAAGGACTAAGGACTAAGAAATAAAAAAAAAAAATAGCAGAGAAAATAAAATAAAACTTTAGGCTGTAATAAAGACAAAAGCAAGCAAAATGTCCCACAAGGAGAAAAAACAAAACAACTCACTTAAGATGAACCATGAAGAAGAAGAAGTCTTAACGAACCAATAATACGAATATCTACAGCATAACATGATCAACAATCCGATCAGATCTGATTTGTGCAGTTATCAGTAAACTGTGATATTCTAAATCAGATTGAAAAATCCAATACACAAAAAAAATCAATAAAAAAATCTGTGAATAATCATACACTTACACCTGAATTAATAAGACTTAAATTTGAACTATGATGAGTCAAGGCATGTAGTAATCACGAATAAATGAAGAGCAAAAGTTAAGCACGACCTGAGGCTTATGGATTCCTGTGAGAATAACGGCCATCTTAAGCACATCCGTGCATGTTTGTTAGTTAATGCATTCATTAACACATAGCACTAAACTAAATCATTTCAAATTGTATAATTGTATAATTTACCACATACAGTTGCGTACGCAAAAATACAGACGGCTGAATTTGTGTTCCTTCTTGTTGAGCATGTCGAATTGGTTTACCCCTACGTGTTAGTCGTAAACTCTTGTAGTAACGTTTACGGTCATGGAACCGACATGAAATGAGTCATGATTTGTTGCTATTGAAACGAGTGCATTAATATGCAGTAAACCTGTGACGTGCAGCTACCGGAAAATTAATCGACACCTTTTATACTGATTGTATGGCATAAAAGTAAGACATACAGTCTAAATCTATTTACTGTTGCTTTAAATAATGGCTTGGTCAAAGTTTCATGAAAAAGGCATTGCCATAGCGATGTGTGACCAGGTGAAAAATAAAGCTGGATGGGAGTTATAATATAAACCTAACCCTAAACTTACAGACAACCTGCACTTCCTGTATCATTCTGTGTGTGACTTCTGACCTTTACTAAAATGTTTTAATGACCTCTGACCTTTTGTAAAAAGGTTTTATTTTTTATTAAATTTTACACAGAGCTACAAAAAATACCTTTTATAACGTTGTGTGTGTGTGTGTGTGTGTGTGTGTGTGTGTGTGTGTGTGTGTGGGTGTGTCATCATGCCATCGTCCTTCATGAGCTCAGTGGGAGATGAAATCCATCTCAAAGCCACTTAACACACTCACACACACACACATGGGTCTGTTGGCACCTCTTACACATCTCAGGGTGAACACACAGTGCGTGTGTGTGTTTGTGTGTGTGTGTGTGTGTGTGTGTGTGAGAGAGAGAGAGAGAGAGAGAGAGAGAGAGCGAGAGAGAGAGAGAGAGAGAGAGAAGAAGTTGGCAGTGATTGAGCTGATCATCATGGACACTCCACACCATACATCTAAAAACAAAGTTTTAAATCATTTTAAAAGCCCTGGTTTACGTGACATGAATCTGACGCTTTACTGAGTTTAGCTTCAATCCCTCTGGACAAAAAACAAAAAAAAAAATCCAGAAGAAAAACAGCACCACGCCAGTCAGCGGGGAGCTTACAGAAGCACAGAGCTGGAAATTAATAAAATACTAAACGACTATGGAGAAAACAGAATAATGAAGCAATTGACAATTTATAAATCCGACACCGCGCTGTTATTTTTGGTATTTTTTTATAGACTCGTATTAGGGAAATTGTCTTTGTATTATTTATCAAATAGTTTATCGCTTTTTAATTGCCTCTTTATAGCGTCATTTATCAAATCATTAGTGTCTGCAGTAATGGCTTTATCAAATGATTCTTGCGCTTTGTATTTTATTATTCACTATCAATACACCCAGGATAATCATTACATATGTGTATGGAAAAAAAAATATCAGCAGTAATAATACGCTCATGTGCACCCTGGTCATGTGATAGATTTTATTATTATTATTTCTATTTTTTAACATTAAAAGACGTAATCACAAACAGGTGCATCACAGCAACATAACATCCAAAATAAAACTTGTGTGAACTCTTTAGAATCTTCAAGATATCTGCATAAATGTGACCTAAAACATCATCAACGTTTCACATGAGTCCTAAACCTGATTCAAGATATGAGATGAAAATATTATACTCGGTCGTTTATTTATTGAGGAAAATGTTCTGATGTTACATCTCTGTGAGAGGGGAAAGTAGGTGACTGTCTAGGATTAGTAGTTTTAAATTGAAGGTGAAGTTAGAGTCAGGTGTTTTCAACCAATGGGATGATGATCAGGTGTGATGAGTGAGTGCTCTGTTTTATTTAAAGAACAGGGATCTATATGAAGAGTCTGATCTTCACTACACACGTTTGTGGAACAAAAGAGATTTCTGAGGAACTCAGAAATTTTTGTTGAAGTTGTTGAAGCAGGAATCAGGCTGGAAAAGATTACAAAACCCTCTCTAAAGAGTTTGGACTACACCGATCTACAGTCAGACAGATTGTGAATAAATGGAGGCAATTCAGGACCTCCCCATGAGTGAAGACCAACAAAGAGCAAGACATGTAATAGTCCACGATGTCACTGAGGAACCCAGGGTAACTTCTAACCAACTAAAGTCCTCTCTCACATTGGCTAATGTTAATGTTCATAAGTCCACCATCAGGAGAACACTGAACAACAATGTTGTACATGGCAGTGCTGCAAGGAGAAAGCTGCGGCTCTCCAAAAATAGCATTGCTACCTCCCTGCTCTTTGCTAAAAATCATGTGGATGAGCCAGGAGGCTAATGTAAAAATGTTTTGTGGATGGATGAGACCCAAATAGAATTTTTGGTTTAAGTTAGAAGTGTTATGTTTGGAGAAAGAAAAAAAAGCGCTGCCATTATTGATGGAACAATGAGTTGTGAATGATACCAGCAAATTCTAAAGGAGCATGTCAGGACATATCTCTGAGAACTGAATCTGAAGAGAAAGTGGGTCATGCAGCAAGACAACGAGTCGTTCTACCAAAGAACAGTTAAAGAAGAATGAAGTGAATGTATTGGAATGGCCGAGTCAAAGTCCTGATCTTAATCCAGTAGAAATGTTGTGGAAGAACCTGTAGCAAGCAGTTCATGTGAGGAAACCCACCAACATTCCAGAGTTGAAGCTGTACTGTACTGAGGAATTGGATAAAACTGCTTCAAACCGACGTCCAGGACCGATCAACACGTATGCCAGACGTTTATCTGCAGTTATTACTGCACAAGGAGCTCACACCAGATACTGAATTCGGCTCTTGTCAATGTCGCTCAGATGCTTACGCTCGCCCATTTTTCCTGTTTCCAACACGTCACCTTCGAGAACTGACTGTTCACTTGCTGCTTAATATATCCCACCCCTTGACAGGTGACGCTGTAATGAGATAATCAACGTTATTCAATTCACCTGTCAGTTGTTTTAATGTTAATGATATATATGTATCGCTATAGTTATCTTACATATGTTAAGGCGGCACTGTTTGCAGCAGTTTTATAATTTCATCATACATCACGACGACGACAAACCAATCTTACGTGTTGATTCAATGTTGGTGTCGCTCTTACAAAAGTCTGTGAGTCTGTTCTCATCCTTTCCCCCCCTCATATTCAACATCATTTGAGTCACATCTTTAATACAGCTCATACCACACAAGTGCGTTTTCCCTCTCTGACTCATCGTTGAGCGTTCCTAATGTCGGTTTGTTCAGAAATGGCCAACGGACCCCCTGGCTCCTCAACACAGAGGGAGGGAGAGAGGTCCTGCACAACACTGTCCCCATGTGGAAGAGCAGCAGATTACACACACACTCACACAAACACACTCACACACACACACACACACACACACACACACACACACACACACACACACACACATCCGATGGGAAATCAGGAATCAAAGTGAAATAAATAATTTATTTACCTTTTTTATATATCCCCAGCTGAGCAATTGGCTGTGATCGGCATATTGACCATCATCACATAAAAGACAGATGCGTGTATAATCAGCAGCAATCTGAGTGAAGTGCAGGGAGAGGTTCAATAAAAATATAAATATATAATAAACTTTATTTTTACAGCGTCATTCATGTATTACAAAGTAGTGTAAAGAGCTTTAGAAGGAGAAAATCAAATCAAAAATAAAAAAGACAAATTAAAGATAAAATAGTAATAAAAACATAAAATTATTAAAAAAAAACTTTAAAACTTGGTATTTTTAATAATACATACAGTATCTCACAAAAGTGAGTACACCCCTCACATTTTTTTTTATAAATATATGATTATATCTTCTCATGTGACAACACTCATCCAAGACGACCACTGCCTTGCTAAAGAAGTTGAGGATGAAAGTGATAGCCGGGCCAAGCATGTCTCCAGACCTAAACCCTATTGAGCATCTGTGGGGCATCCTCAAATGGAAGGTGGAGGAGCATAAGGTCTCTAATATCCCCCAGCAGCGTGATGTCATCATGGAGGAGTGGAAAAGGACTCCAGTGGCAACCTGTGAAGCTCCGGAGAACTCCATGCCCAAGAAGGTTAAGGCATTGCTGGAAAATAATGGTGTCCACACAAAATATTGACACTTTGGGCCCAATTTGGACATTTTCCCTTAGGGGTGTACTCACTTTTGTTGCCAGTGGTTTAGACATTAATGTCTGTGTGTTGAGTTATTTTGAGGGCAAAGTGTCATTTCTTCAGTGTTGTCAAATGAAAAGATATCATCAAATATTTACACAAATGTGAGGGGTGTACTCACTTTTGTGCGATACTGTATAAATATGATTTTCAATTGAATTCTGACCAATCCCGCCCACTCACGAATGAATTCTGACCAATACAATGACTACTTTCAAATGAATTCTGACGAACAACGCCTTCTAATAAAAACTCTTATTAAATGTGTATAGTGACGTTGCGAAGAAAAATACAAAAACAGCCCAGAAGGAAGTAACAGAGAAGATTGCATATTTTACACACACACACACACACACACACACACACACACACACACACACACACACACACACACACACACAATTAGAGATTTCTCAGGTCGACATTTCTTTATTATACAGTGGTGTGAAAAAGTGTTGGCCCCCTTCCTCATTTCCTGTTCCTTTGCATGTTTGTCACACTTAAGTGTTTCGGAACATCAAACCAATTTAAACAATAGTCAAGGACAACACAAGTAAACACAAAATGCAATTTGTAAATGAAGGTGTTTATTATTAAAGGTGAAAAAAAATCCAAACCATCATGGCCCTGTGTGAAAAACTGATTGCCCCCCTAAACCTAATAACTGGTTGGGCCACCCTTAGCAGCAACAACTGCAACCAAGCGTTTGCGATAACGTGCAATGAGGCTTTTACAGCGTCCTGGAGGAATTTTGGCCCACTCATTTTTGCAGAATTGTCCTAATTCAGTTACATTAGAGGGTTTTTGAGCATGAACGGCCTTTTTAAGGTCATACCACAACATCTCAATAGGATTCAGGTCAGGACTTTGGCTAGGCCACTCCAAAGTCTTCATTTTGTTTTTCTTCAGCCATTCGGTGGTGGACTTGCTGGTGTGTTTAGGATCATTGTCCTGCTGCAGAACCTAAGTTATAAATAAATAAATTCTATTTAAAAAGATCACATGACAATAAAAAGAATATTATCTTAAAAAAAATAAACAAATTGTACATAAAAAAATAATTGAATCGTTTGAAAAAAATGTGTGTGAAAACAAACGAATCATGGCAAAAATCACAAAAGTGAATCATAAATCATATGGAAACAATCACATGGAAATAAATGAATCACATGGAAAAAAAACATATCGTGTGTTTAAAAAAAAAAAAAAAAAAAAAGTCAAATGTATAAATAAAAACGTTGCACTAAGTGAGAGAAACCCGTGAAACGTAACACGTGAATTGTCCGAAATCCTCAAGAATTGTATGACTCATGTGACATTCATGCAACTCTTTCAGAAGAGTGGCTGGAAAATCCACCACAGGAAAATGGCATGCTGAACATACTAACGTCACTCTGACATGTGCGGACAGTTCTTCCCAAACGCCATAACAAGGAGGGAATCACATGGCTGACCTCGAGTTCATTATGCAGTCAAACCTTTGGTGGCAGAGAGCATGACTGAAAGAATGAACAAGAGCGAGAGAGAGAGAGAGAGAGAGAGAGAGAGAGGGGGGAAGACAGATAGACGGATAGAGACAGAGAGAGAGAGAGGGGGGCAGATAGAGGGATAGAGAGAGAGAGAGAGAGACACACAGATAGATAGAGAGAGAGAGAGAGAGAGAGAGAGAGAGAGAGGGGACAGATAGAGGGATAGAGAGAGTGAGAGGGAGAAAGAAAGAGACACACACAGATAGAGAGAGAGAGAGAGAGAGGGGGGGGGGGGGGACAGAGAGAGAGAGAGAGAGAGAGAGCCACAGAGAGACAGAGAGAGAGAGAGGGGGGGATAGAGGGAGAGAGAGAGAGAGAGAGAGACAACACAGAGATAGAGAGAGAGAGAGAGAGAGAGAGAGAGAGAGGGGGGACAGATAGAGGGATAGAGAGAGAGAGAGAGGGAGAGAGAGAGACAGATAGAGAGAGAGAGAGACAGAGAGAGGGGGGCAGAAGAGGGATAGAGAGAGAGAGAGAGAGAGGCATATATAT
>JAFFST010055466.1:36941-49680 GCA_022414735.1 Noturus placidus
GTAAAGGGGCTGAATATTTTGCTCGCCCAATTTTTCAGTTTTTAATTTGTTGAAAAAGTTTGAAATATCCAATAAATTTGGTTCAACTTCATGATTGTGTCCCACCTGTTGTTGATACTTCAGTTTTATATCTTTATGTAAAAAATTACAGTTTTATATCTTTATGTTTGAGGCCTGAAATGCTGCAAAAGGTCGAACAGTTCAAGGGGGCCGAATACTTTCACAAGGCACTGTATATATATATATATATATATATATGTATATATATATATATATATATATGTATATATATATACACACGTTTCTATAGAAACAGCTAGTTTTCAGGGGCTTCTACATAAACTAAAACTAATAATCAATGACTTGTTGTTTAACAAAGAAAAACATCCAGGAGGTGTTTATTTAACTTTGATGGAAGGAGTCTCCAGTGTCAGCGCTTAAAAGGTAAATCTGTACCTTTACGTTTTTTTTCTTCAGTACTGTTTTTCGATCATGTGACCATTTATTTCTTTTTTTGCCTCATTAACTTCAAGACAGTCAAGAAAAGAAAGATGAGGTGAGGGAATGATCTAAGAAGTCATCTCAGAGACGTTCCAAGACGGCGAACGTAGCCATAAATGGATAAAAACACACGTATGATTAGCGCTGTGTAAATTGCTGTGTTTGAAAAGGATTAAAACGCCTCAGGATGCACTGTTATAGGAAAATAACGGTACGGGGGCGTCACCGCTCCTAAAACATCACAACACCAAGCGCTGCAGGAGGTGAGGTTATATTATGAACAGGCATATATAATGACTGTAATATTTATTTCGTCTCGGTGTAATTACACAGGACACGTACTGAGATTGATCGTCATCTCATAATAAATAAGGTAATTTTCTCCACATTTTCACCACCATTTTTGTTCTTCACATAATGAGCTTCTTTTATTTTTTGATGTTGAAGCCTGTAATTATGAACTTTTTCATATTCCATAAAAAAAAAAAAAAAAATTACGACTCGTATTCTGTCGCCTTTGTATAATAAGACTACGAGGCTGCTGTGTGCTGGAACAGAATGAGTGCTAGAATATTTTCTCTCCTCGGTCTCGTTAGCACTGTGCGCCCGCAATGAGCTGGAAAATGGACCCGATTGTCAGTGTCGGCATGGAGATGGCATGGAGAGGAGTCTCACACACACACATACACACACAGACACCACTACTGCTCTTCACAGGTCAGTGGTCACTCCAGCGGCACGCTCACTCTCTCTGTCAGGAGAACAAAGAACTCAGAAAAGAATTTCATCCAATATCAACGGCTCATAAAGTCCAACTTCTGCAATTCAGAAGAGCTCGAGATTATTATTATTTCACAAGATGCAACCGTAGATTCAAATATACATTATGCCCTCGGTACAGGATTCGCAAGTATGCCGTATAATGTGCATATTTTTACATTTTAATACGCAATATTTCGTGTGCACAAGGCTGCATCGTCTATGAGTTTTAAGTGCTGAAAATGTGCAAAAATGTAAATAAATGTGTATAATGTCTGGTTCTTTACAGCTCCAGAGTCCCTGGATTGGGTTAGTGTGTGTGTGGATCGGTGTCTTCACCGTGTCAGTGTGTGAATGTGTGCGAATTATGTGCTGGGCTCCTATCTTGGGTGTAGTCCCTGTTCCCGGGATAGGGTTAAAGATTTAAATTCACATCACAAAGTTATTAAGAGAGAGAATAAAAAGAAGCCGGTGAATAACGATAGCTTTAAGGCCGCTCTTACATACTGTGTTTTTTTTCGTTTCTTGCTTGACATTCCGTGGCATGGAATGTAAAGTATATATAAATGGAAAAAACAACATGTTCTTCAATAAATTGAAAATTGTAAATTGGAAATTATACCGTACTGTATAAGAGGAATGATAAGGACACAATAACAGGACGTGCTGTTATTGGAAACCTTCATCAGTTGATTATTTATTATTATAACAGCACTCCAAAACTGAGTGGTTCACTTTTTACATTTAGTCACACCAAACCCAAGTAAGGGCACACAACTTTTGCACTGAAATAACTGTATATGATATATCATGATGTTACGTCCAGGATGTCCAGGGTTAATGTACTACGCCGTCTTTCGATCGGTCCTGGGATCTGAAATTGTAACCTCCCGGTAGAGTCACTCTCATTATACAGTAATGAAGTCACGTTTAACACGTGTTTACACCCGGAGCCTCTGAAGAACGCTTTTTTATTTGTTCTCTCTCAGACTCGAATCAGAATATCGGAAGCTTGGATTAAAGAGTTAAACTCTACAGGCAAGCATTACATGGCCCACTTGACATTTCCACTATTACTGTAGGCCCAAATTTGCTTTCTGTTTCTCATATCGCATCCTCTGTAGACCATTCCCACAATGAACCATTTGTCTTCCTGACCTCTAAAATCAATATGTAATTCAAATTAGTAGCTCGGATGGTGGGGGTGGGAGAAAGAAAGGGCACAGCGAGAAAGCATAGGAGAAAAATGCCAGAGGAATCTCAGATGGGAATTATAAGCGCTTGTTTTAAATAAGTCACGGGTGTAAGTGCGAGGGAAAAGAATGAGGATTTTTCGTTGTCGGATAAATGGGCTCGTAAAAGGTCTGGCGTAACGTGCGCGCGTCGAGTAAACGGCGCGGTGGCATTTTTAAATGACTGTAATGGTCTCGGATGATTGCTGAATGGATTAACACTTGACTGGAAAGAAAAGAAATAGCTGAGGAACGAGTCCGCGGTTGAAAAAAAAAAAGGGGGCGGGAATCTAGTGAGAATAGACGAGTGTAAGGAAATGATTTCATGTCAAAATATAAATAAAAATGTCAAAAAATAACCGTAGTTAAGTGCAATCGTAGTTGTATGAAATGCCCAGCTCACATTTTACACGTATTCAAAAGGGATGCACGTGGGTGGAATGCTAGTTTTTACCTCCTAGCCAATCAGGTCGCAACCTCAAATAAATTCGTAGGACGAACTGCACGTTACTTCTTAGTGAGCGACTATGAGAAGATCTACAACATGATATGCTTGTGAATAGTTTTTTTCTGAAAAGAGATTTGTCTTTTTTTTAACACAGGGGTAAAGTCAACGTTTTAGAAAATGTCCGTATACGTGTGCAAGTGGGAGAAATAACGCTCACATGAAAGTGAACTTACACACGAGCGAGCGTCGTCCTGCGTATCGTCCTTTTCGCTAATCTTTTCTTTTAGAAGCCGAGAGGTCAAGTCGTACTCTCTTGGTAGTAATCGTGATGAGATTTCTCTCCTAATACGGTGTGTGGTGTTTATAGACCAAAATCGAGCACCAAAGAACGCAGGATCCAAGTGTGCACTTGTTTTGTTTAGACTTCTCGACAAAATCGATCGAGAGTGCAAGTTGGGTCGAGGTGAACATGGTGATTAATTGCATGTCCACGATGGGTTGGAACCGGCGAGTTGGGATCGAAAGCAGAACATTTTCAAAATTCATGACATAGACGTGAAACTTTAGGGGACTAGGAAGTGTAACATTGCAGCAACAATGCTGGAGAGAGAGAGACGGGTGGATATATATGGGCTAATAAAACGTCAAACATAAAAAGAATTAAACAGGCGTGAGAAATTAACTAAGGAAGAATAAATCTTGCAAGGTTAGCTATTCATTAGTTCCTGATTCGTACATGCCATAACTCATCATTAGTTCATATTCAAATAAGTATTCATTCAGGTATTAGTGCATGAATATTTGTGTGTTGATATTGTAAAGCGTCAGAGTGAATTGTCATCATCTGATATTGAGGCTGGTATTGGATGGTCATGTGACCTTTCAAAGGCAGCCATGGTTCCTATCATTGGATCAGTGTGACAGTGAAAATTGGAAGCTGTAATCATTACATGGAGATAAGAAGCTGTCCACCAGCTGTGGCCAGCACTTCCGTGTCCATCAGGTTTGACAGCAGTTACACCGGTTTCAGGCTGGACAACAAAAAAGAACCATCTGGAACCACGCGAGAGCACCAGACGGGTGCAGGACGAGCTGTGTGGGATGTTGTAAGGATCACAAGACTTCAATAATATCTAATTAGACCATTCATAAATGAGAAGGTGATCTAGGTGATTCCTTATAAAAAAGAAAAAGTTTCATTTCCACCCATTTCAGGCAACAATATACTTTTTTTTTAAACTTTTTTTGTCAGCGTGTTGTAACAGTGAGAGGTAACGCTGTAATGGAAAACTGTTGCTGTTTTTCTTAGTAGCATCAAGACAATTGAGAGGCTGGTGAGGGAACGACATAAGGTAAAATAACGTAAAGTAACGTAAATAAGGTAAAGTAAGGTTACGTAAGCTAACGTAAGGTAAGCTAACGTACCGTAATGTAAGGTATGGTAAGGTAACGTAAGGTAACGTAAGGTAAGGTATGGTAAGGTATGGTAAGGTATGGTAACGCAACGTAAGATACGTTACCTTACCTTACCTTACGTTACCTTACCTTACCTTACGTAAGGTAAGGTAACGTAACGTAAGGTAAGGTAAGGTATGGTAAGATATGGTAAGGTAACATAAGGTATGGTAACGTAACGTAAGGTAATGTAACGTAAGGTAACATAACGTAATGTAATGTAATGTAAGGTAAGGTAACTAAGGTAACGTAAGGTAAGGTAAGGTAACGTTGGGTAAGGTGAGCTATGGTAATGTAAGGTAAGGTAAGGTAACATAAGGTAAGGTTTTGTTTAGGTAATGTTGCACAACATAAGGTAATGTAAGGTAATGTAACACAAGGTAAGGTAACATAAAGTAAGGTATGGTAAGGTTACGTAAAATAACGTAAGGTAACGTAAGGTAACATTACGTAGCGTAAAATAAGGTAACGTAAGGTAAGGTAACATAACATAAGGTAAGGTAAGGTAACATAAGATAACGTAAGGTTAGGTAATGTAACACAACGCGAGGTAAGGTAAGGTAACGTAAGGTAAGGTAAGGTAACCTGAGGTAAGGTAAGGTAAGGTAATGTAAGGTAATGTAACACAACATAAGGTAAGGTAAGGTAACGTAAGGTAAGGTATGGTAATGTAACACAATGCGAGGAAAGGTAAGGTAATGTAACACAATGTAAGTTAAGGTAATGTAAGGTAACGTAACATAATGTAAGGTAAGGTGAGGTAAGGTAAGGAAATGTAAGGTAACGTAAGGTAAGGTAACTTAAGGTAAGGTAACGTAATGTAAGATAAGGTAACATATGGTAAGGTGAGGTAAGGTAAGGTAAGGTAAGATAACGTAATGTAACATAAGGTAAGGTAAGGTGAGGTAAGGTAAGGAAAGTTAAGGTAACGTAAGGTAATGCAAGGTAACATAAGGTAAAGTAAAGTAAGGTAACATAGGCTATGGTAAGGTAACGTAAGGTATGGTAACGTAACGTAAGGTAATGTAACGTAAGGTAACGTAACGTAAGGTAAGGGAATGTAAGGTAAGGTAACTAAGGTAACGTCGGGTAAGGTGAGCTATGGTAATGTAAGGTAAGGTAAGGTAACATAAGGTAAGGTATGGTAAGGTAATGTTGCACAACATAAGGTAATGTAAGGTAATGTAACACAAGGTAAGGTAACATAAAGTAAGGTATGGTAAGGTAACGTAAAATAAGGTAAGGTAACGTAAGGTAACATTACGTAGCATAAAATAAGGTAACGTAAGGTAAGGTAACATAACATAAGGTAAGGTAAGGTAACATAAGATAACGTAAGGTTAGGTAATGTAACACAATGTGAGGTAAGGTAAGGTAACGTAAGGTAAGGTAAGGTAACCTGAGGTAAGGTAAGGTAAGGTAACGTAAGGTAAGGTATGGTAATGTAACACAATGCGAGGTAAGGTAAGGTAATGTAACACAATGTAAGTTAAGGTAATGTAAGGTAACGTAACATAATGTAAGGTAAGGTGAGGTAAGGTAAGGAAATGTAAGGTAACGTAAGGTAAGGTAACTTAAGGTAAGATAACGTAATGTAAGGTAAGGTAACATAAGGTAAGGTAAGGTGAGGTAAGGTAAGGAAAGTTAAGGTAACATAAGGTAATGCAAGGTAACATAAGGTAAAGTAAAGTAAGGTAACATAGGCTATGGTAAGGTAACGTAAGGTAAGGTAACGTAACGTAAGGTAAGGAAACGTAAGGTAACATAAGGTAAGGTAAGGGAATGTAAGGTACAGTAAGGTATGGTAAGGTACAGTGCCTTGCGAAAGTATTCGGCCCCCTTGAACTGTTCAATCTTTTGCCACATTTCAGGCCTCAAACATAAAGATATAAAACTGTAATTTTTGTGAGGAATCAACAACAGGTGGGACACAATCATGAAGTGGAACGAAATGTATTGGATATTTCAAACTTTTTCAACAAATAAAAAACTGAAAAATTGGGCGAGCAAAATTATTCAGCCCCCTTAAGTTAATACTTTGTAGCGCCACCTTTTGCTGCGATTACAGCTGTACGTCGCTTGGGGTATGTCTCTATCAGATTTGCACATCGAGAGACTGAAATTTTTGCCCATTCCTCCTTGCAAAACAGCTCGAGCTCAGTGAGGTTGGATGGAAAGCGTTTGTGAACAGCAGTTTTCAGTTCTTTCCACAGATTCTCGATTGGATTCACCTTACATAGGCTATGGTAAGGTAACGTAAGGTAAGGTAACGTAACATAAGGTAAGGTAACGTAAGGTAAGGTAATGTAACACAATGTAAGGTAAGGTAACGTAAGGTAAGGTAACATAAAGTAAGGTAAGGTAAGGTAAGGTAAGGAAACATAAGGTAAGGTATGGTAAAGTAATGTAACACAACGTAAGGTAAGGTAAGGTAATGTAAGGTAATGTAACACAACGTAAGGTAAGGTAATGTAAGTTAAGGTAACGTAAGGTAAGGTAACGTAATATAACGGAAGGTAAGGTAAGGTGAGGTAAGATAAGGAAAGGTAAGGTAACGTAAGGTATGGCAAGGTAACGTAAGGTAAGATAATGTAAGATAACGTAAGCTAAGGTAAGGTAAGGTAAGATAACACAAGGTAAGGTATGGTAAGGTAAGGTAAGGGAACGTAAGGTAAGGTCTGGCTATGGTAAGGTAAAGTAAGGTATGGTAAGGTAACGTAAGCTAAGGTAAGGGAACGTAAGGTAAGGTATGGTATGGTATGGTAAGGTAACGTAAGGTAAGGTAAGGTATGGTAAGGTAACGTAAGATAAGGTAATGTAAGGTAAGGTAACATAAGGTAATGTAAGGTAATGTAATGTAAGGTAAGGTAAGGTAAGATAACGCAAGGTAAGGTATGGTAAGGTAAGGTAAGGGAACGCAAGGTATGGTATGTTAATGTAAGGTAAGGTAAGGTAATGGAAAACAACGTAAGGTAAGGTAACGTAAGGTAAGGTAAGGTAACGTAAAGTAATGTAACACAACGTGAGGTAAGGTAAGGTAAGGTAAGCCAATGTAAGGTAAGGTTAGGTAACGTAAGGTTACATATGGTAAAGTAAAATAAGCTATGGTAAGGTAACGTAAGATAAGGTAACGTAAGATAAGGTAACGTAAGATACCGTAAGGTAAGGTAAGGTAAGATAAGGTAATGTAACACAACGTAAGGTAAGCTAACATAAGGTAAGGTTAGGTAACGTAAGGTAAGGTAAGGTAACGTAAAGTAATGTAACTCAACGTGAGGTAAGGTAAGGTAAGGTAAGGTAAGCTAATGTAAGGTAAGGTTAGGTAACGTAAGGTTAGGTATGGTAAAGTAAAATAAGCTATGGTAAGGTAACATAAGATGAGGTAACGTAAGATAACGTAAGGTAAGGTAAGGTAAGGTAACATAAGATAAGGTAAGGTAACGTAAGATAAGGTAATGTAACACAACGTAAGGTAAGGTTAGCTAACCTAAAGTAAGGTAACGTAAGGTAATGTAAGGTAAGGTAACGTAAGGTGAGGTAACATAAAGTAAGGTGAGGTAATGTAAGGTAAGGTAAAGTAACGTAAGATAAGGTAAGGTAAGGTAATGTAAGGTAAGGTAATGTAACACAACATCAGGTAAGGTTAGGTAACGTAACATAAGGTAAGGTAAGGTAACGTAACATAACTTAACATAAGATAAGGTAAGGTAACATAAGGTAAGGTAATGTAACACAACGTAAGGTAAGGTTAGGTAACATAAGGTAAGGTAACATAAGGTAAAGTAAGGTAAGGTAAGATAACATAAAGTAAAGTAAGGTAATGTAAGGTAAGGTAAAGTAACGTAAGATAAGGTAAGGTAACATAAGGTAAGGTAATGTAACACAACGTCAGGTAATGTTAGGTACCGTAAGGTAAGGTAATGTAATGTAAGAAAAGGTAACGTAATGTAAGATAAGGTAAGGTAACGCAAGGTAAGGTAATGTAACACAACGTAAGGTAAGGTTAGGTAACGTAAGGTAACATATGGTCAGGTATGGTAAGGTAACGTAAGATATGGTAAGGTAAGCTAATGTAAGATAAGGTAACGTAAGGTAACGTAAGCTATGGTATGGTAAGGTAAAGTAACGTAAGCTATGGTAAGGTAACATAAGATAACGTAAGTTAAGGTAAGTTATGGTAAGGTAATGTAAGGTAAGGTAATGTAAGGTAACATAAGCTATGGTAAAGCTAGGTAAGGTAAGGTAAGGTAAGAACGTAAACGTAATTGAGAGCAGGAACTCATTTGTCTCAAAACGTTAAATGTAAATCTAAATGGAATGAAAAGAATGTCAAAATGGTTGTTCTTTAATGAATAATATTGTTCCTGTTGGAGGAAAAACAGACACTTCTTCTGTAACAGGTAAACAATCAGCTTCGGGGTGGTAACAGTAACTCAGTCTGTATGTGGCAAACTTTTGATCAGTTTCACTTTTTAACCTGTCCTTCTGTTTGGAAGAAAGTGAGAGTAATCTTATAATAGGTCTTTAATAAAAGCATGAAATGCAAGAGGCAATGAGACAAGGCCGTGATGGTTTCTGAGAACCTCTCATTTAGACCTCATACCTGAAAGCCTGAATTATTTATGACACAAATGAACAGTGCAGTTTTTCTCCTTTGGTCCTCTGTGAAAAAAAAATAAATAAATAAAATAAATAAATAAATAAATAAACAAATAAATAAATAAATATCACCAGTGTCGACTGCTTTAGTGTTCAGAAAAGCCGATCTAAAAATTAAACAATATCTAAGTGTTTTGTTTTTTCTTTTCTTTTTGTATTATTATTATTATTATTATTATTATTATTATTATTATTATTATTATTATAATTACTTTCTTTAATACTGTCACTCATTATCCTTTGGCTTCTCAAAGCACCAGGTCATTAATGACACCTGTCTCTCTTTATACTCGATTTGCATCCACAGAACTCGTTTTAATAAATCAGATGGAATGATTTTTCTCTCGTGTCACGTCTGTACGCTCACGTAATTCATTTATTTTCGAAGCCCTCATCAACTTTTTTCCCCTAATTAGCATCCTGCTGCTGTTTATACTGTTTATACCATGGATTCAAATAGAAAAGAAAAAAAACAACAACTGTCTCCAGTGTTGAGAAATTTCGAGCTCTTTTAAACGGTCTGCTTTGGTTGATGTGAGGTGGGCGGGGCTATTTTGCGAATGGTAGTTTGCGAAGTGACCTTGTGGTTGAAAAAGGTCGTATTTATTTCAGTTATAATGATCATTCTTTAATTCTCTTATGATTCATGAGTCACTCATTTTCGTTCATTCCGAAGTGATTTCATAAAATCCTTTCTTCTCACGTTTATTTATTTATTTTTTTAAATAAATGATTCATTTACTTTCATGTAAGTTTAACATGATTATTTTCATGTGATTCATTTTTTTTCAGGTATGATTTGTACAAAATCATTTATATTCACAAACTTTTTTTTTTTTTTACGTATGATTCTTTTCACATGATTTGTTTATTTTCTCGTGATTCATTTATTCTCATATGATTCATTTACTCTCACATGTGATTCTTTTCATATGATTCTTTTATTTTTACATGATGCTTTACATATGAGTCACTTATTTTCACGTGATTCTTTTCGTATGATTAATTTTTCATGTGATTTTTTCACGATTCATAATTTCAATAAATATTTTCACTTGTGATTTCTACAAATTATCCCTTTTATTCATTTTATTTTAAATTTTATTTACAATGTAGTCCACGTGTAAATAATAACCTTCCTCCCCACAGCACTCACTGATTTGTGTAGCCAGCCAAAGCTGGCAGCATCTAGCATGCTAGCACAAGTTGCTGATTAGCCTTTATTCATTAGACATGTTAGTTCTCATGTTCATGCCGTGTTTCTCTTCAGGACAGCATCCTAATGCCAGTCCTGCAGATGGAGATGCATTTGTACGCTTCCCAAAACACATCGGTGGCACTCTGCCGTGTGGCGACGCTGCCCAGGTGTGGAAAATGATATAATAATCGGAGCAAATTGAATGTGAATTTGGTGAAATTGAAGTAAACAGGGTGTGCCGACTCGTTAGGAATTAATTCAGCTTTATCTGCTGGATTTCATCACCAATTTGGTTCACTGCAGGGACACAATTATCCTCACAAGAGGCTGAATATTACAGCTCTCTCTCACACACACACACACACACACCACCTATACAGCTCGCAGTCTGGGGATTCCTGCCTGCTCTGTTTACTCCAATATTCCATAAATCAATGTGATCATTACACATTTAGAGAAGACCATGTCATTCTACCTGTACCCACATGGTTTCCTGGCAAAACTCACACGAGTCACGTGATTACCATGTGAAAAACACATACGGTGGCATTTCACCATCGCGCGTGAGTTCAAGTAAACACACAGGACATCACGTGATCAATACGAATTGAGTGTGTAAAAGAAAATCACGAAATCGCTAGACCCAGATGTGACAAATGAACATGAATCATGCAGACAATCACATTGTTAAATTCATGAATCGTTCAAAAAGCAAACATGAAAATCAATGAATCATGGTAAAAGATCAACTATAATAATAATTATCAATTTGTATAGCGCTTTTTTACAATGGTACATTGTCTCAAAGCAGCTTTACAGAAATATCATTTTTACATTTACAAGCGACTTACTAATGAGATCACATTCACACACCAATGGTAGCAGAGCTGCCAGCTTGCCATTGGGGGCAACTTAGGGTTCAGTGTCTTGCCCAAGGACACTTCGGCATGTGGAGTCACCCGGGCCGGGATTCGAACCGCAAACCCCACGGTTAGTGGATTAGTGGACAACCCGCTCTACCAACTGAGCCACAGCCGCCCAACTAATCACCTGTCAGAATGATGTTTGAAAAGAATCACCTGTGATCACAAACGGATCATGTATAAGAGTCATGTAGAATCCCATGTGATAAATGAATCATATACGAATCACATGAAAATAAATGAATCATGTGTGTTGCTTAAAAATGTATTCATGACAAATGCACGTATTACAAAGTTGTAAGATGTGACTCTTTACAGAAGAATCACATGTGAATATGAAGAATCACATGTGATTCTAGTACTCAGACTGTTCTCTCAAGTACGTTTGACCTTTCGATGCTGTAGAACATTCTAGATAACGTTCCGTTCGTTCGTACTTTCATGATGTTATTACCGCTCGGTTAGCCGACTTGTTTTAGCTTTGACATCTGCACTTTTCAGCCAATTATACCTTGTGTTTAACACACACACACACACACACACACACACACACGTAGCTACACACTCCTCTGACAGCGTATTTACTTGTTTACGCCAAGTTGTTGCTTTTCTCTTCTTTTTGTGCCTCTCAAAAGGCTCCGAGACACAAAACCCGGTCAATTAGTCGCTTCGTGCACAGAAGCCTTTCACAGAACCTGGACACCAAACCGAGGACATTTCACACATAATGAGACGCCTTTCCTCACCTGGGTATCCACTGCTCTTTGTTTCGGCTTCACCAGAATCCCGTCAGGAGAATTAGACACTTTTTTTTTTGGAATGGGAAATCGTTAGCATAAATATGAGTCAATAAAAGTCACACACATGGTTTACTGAGACATATAGATGCCATGGGCGTGACCTGGAGTTTAGTTCATTTTCACCTCGTCTTCACATCTCAATCCCCATCTGCATGATTTATTTAGTTCCATGTGATTTATTTTATGCACTTGATATTTGTTTTCACATGTAATATTCCCACAGAATTCTTTTTTTTTTCATATATATGTTACTTTTCAAAATGATTCACTTTGATGTGATATTTCAACACAATGCATTTGTTTTCATGTGATTTTTCAGCATGAATCATTTTCTTGAAATATTTCCAGATAATTTGTTCATTTTAACATTTTGCAAACATTTTATTTATTCCCACATGTGATTTCCCCCCAAATGATTCATTTATTCCCATGTGATTCCCCTTCCCCAAAATGATTCATTTGTCTTCATATGTGATTCCCCACCCGCGTGATTCATTTATTTCCGCGTGTGCTTCGTTTTATTAAAAAAAAAATGAAAATAATTAATTTTCATGTGATATTGCATTTGTTTTCACGTGTAATTTTCTTTGAATTAAGACTGATTTTTTTACGTGAAGTTTTTCCACTATTTATTTATTTTCACACGATGTATTTCGCGTGATATTTCCAAAGATTTCATTTATTTTCATGTTTTATTCCCAAACTAATTCATTTTCAAGTGATATTTCAACAATTTTCACCTGATCACCCCCCCCCCCCCCCCA
>JAFFST010055468.1:17802-40971 GCA_022414735.1 Noturus placidus
AAATCTGATAGAGACATACCCCAAGCGACTTACAGCTGTAATCGCAGCAAAAGGTGGCGCTACAAAGTATTAACTTAAGGGGGCTGAATAATTTTGCTCGCCCAATTTTTCAGTTTTTTATTTGTTGAAAAAGTTTGAAATTTCCAATAAATTTGGTTCCACTTCATGATTGTGTCCCACCTGTTGTTGATTCTTCACAAAAAATTACAGTTTTATATCTTTATGTTTGAGGCCTGAAATGTGGCAAAAGGTCGAACAGTTCAAGGGGGCCGAATACTTTCGCAAGGCACTGTATTTACATTTATCCCTATTTAGCAAGGGAAAATTCCCTGGGATGACAAGAGGAATAAACCTTGAAAGGAACCAGACTCAAAAGTGAACCCAGAATAGTGTGATTATAAATAAAATATAATATGTAATCGCGTAAATTGGCTTAAGGAATTATAAAATGGCTTTTACAGTCATTTTAACAAGATGGTAGTAATAGAGGTTCGATGTTAGAATGACATGGACATACTGCTGAGCCGCCTAGTGATGCATGGAAGAACTCCAACTGCTCTGTTGCTTTCTCCACATGCCCATCCATCAGCTCACACCTGATCTTTCCTAAACACGTGTTTAAAAAAAAAAACTGGTCCTACAGAATTCCACTGATCAGGTGCATTTTAAAGCAAAGCAGCATTCACGCAAGTGCATTATGAAACAAAAAGAATACTTATTTTGAGTAACTGTCTAGCCTAGTTCCAATACCTGATATAGCAGCCACACTGTTAGAGTCTATATTCAGACCCTTACTGTACCATTTGTGGGCCTTTTTGTACTTGTGTTGGAGTGTGAGAAGGTAACCGAGCTCAGAGGCTATGGTAGAATCCTCTGGTGCTGCGGACACACATCTCTGCAAAAATGACGTCAGCGTCTGCACAATATCTTTATTGTGTCCACACTGTTGGAAAGAAAATATAAAGAACCCCAATCTTAAAATAACTTTTGGAGTAACATCATTAGTAATGAGATAATGCAGTATACTAAATGTGATTCTACATTTACAGGTTTATTGTCAAAATTTACAGACTTTCAGCTGTCTGCAATGAACAAATCAAACAAAAGCAATTGAAATAGTTCAACACAACGAATGTTTCAAGTAGTTTCAAACTTTATATAATATAGTTAATCACTTGTGGGATTAGAATATGGAGTCTGAAATTACCTTATCATCTTTCTGCTTAAAAATAAAATAAGTCGGTCTGAGGCAACCGTGTTAAAGACAACCAATTGAGTCTTTAAAAAATAAGATAAAGATTAATGTGTATCAGAGTAATGGAATAACAAAAAAGTAGAGAAAAACTGAAAATCTCACTAGCCAAAGTCTATCAAAGTTATGAACAAAACAGTAACTCAGTACTACTGTATGACTTTATTGCAGAAAATCTAAGTAAGATTCATACAAGATTTACAGCCACTTTGATCCAACTAAATTACTTCAAGCTCATATTGCAGCTTATTGATCATCTAAACCACTATAACAACTAGAAAGTGGGTGTTGTCCAAAAAAGTGGAATGTTCATAACAGACCAATCAGCTCATTGAGGTTGGTTTCACTTACTGAAGACAAGCCTGAGATAAAAAGAACTATATAAATTAATAAATGAATAGCCGTGCTACAAAACTGATAAAGCATCATCTAAGAAAATACAGAACACATGATATCTTTCAGTCACAGATTTCAATTAAGGATTTGCAAATAATCACTATACATGATAAAAACACAATTATCCTTTGTTATTTACTCATGACCAGAGCTAGATCTAACCAATAAACCATGTCAGCAGCTGCTCAGTGTCCCATAGCCAGCAGTGCTCCCTATAACATATGTTGGCTAGATGCTTATTTTCATGACTTAATGTTGTCAGTTTTAAAAATAGTTAGAATGAGAAAAAGTGTGATTGATTGGATTGCATTCAATCATAGATATGTCTTAAATCTGTAATACATACAATAGTCTACCAAAATAGTAAGCTACTTCATCTCTTAAGTAATCATACAGGCGTGTAATATTCAGGCATACCATGCAGTACACTAGAGTTAAGACATAGCTTGTGCCTTGAAAATGATCAAATATAATAAATAATATATAAATAAATAAATAAGGTAAGCATAAATAAAGGACTATATATGAAGGACAGAAGTCTGTTGACAATGGGTCCTATTTTACTGCAAGGGTAAACAGAGCCAAAAGCATAACAGAGAAATATCCCACTGCTCAATGAATCACTTTTAATCTTTAATATTCTCTCGTAATAAAGCTATATATGCATACTCCATTCCCTTTGATAGATGAAGCAGATGTCTCACCAGTCTGCTGATGGGCATGGTGATCTCCATATGAAGACTGGGAGTGCTGGGCTCTGTGGCCACAACTGCATTCAGAAGTAACTGAAGATATTCTTTCACCTGCAGAACATAAACGTTATAAATCTAATCCTGATGTTATTTATGAATGACTAAATCTGGTCATTAGATAACTCAAATGATTTAGCTTAATTATTATACAAATTGTACTGTGTGCGTGTGTGTGTGTGTGTGTGTGTGTGTGTGTATATATATATATATATATATATATATATAGGTTTATTGTCTATTGAAACAATACATATATGCTACCAGTGCTATTTAAGGTCCAATTCTATACCAAAACTCTGGCTAAAGGTACAAAAGTGATGAGCATTTGTACTTTTATACCAAAATTCTGTTACTTTTTCCCACCACTCCGGTTATTTGGCACTGTTGCCAAATACGGTTGCTCCAAATAATCACTATAAACTACATACTGTTCATGAACACCTCCTCTATACCTCATCTTACCTTCTCTATATCACCATCCTTCGCGGCAGAGATTATGCATAACATCTGAAGTGCTTTTAAGTTATGTGCATCCAGCTCTAGGATCCTGGAACCCAGATAAAAAAAAGGTGATTAATCACATTAAATCTTCATGCCCTTATCTAATAAATCAATCCAAACTGAAATCAGACCTACCCTTCGGCCACCTCAGTTGTGCGTTCCCAGTTATGGAGAGACATAAATATGTTCATCTTGAGAACCAGAGCTGGAATAAAGTCAGGATAGGAAGCTATGATCTGATTGATGATATTCAGAGCATAGGACTCCTTCTGTCTTGCCATGAAAAACTCGATCTATAAGCAGATCAACAATTAAAACCCAGGTAATAGGTACTTCGCTTGTATATTATTGTCTCAATGGGGGGCGGGGGTTATCATTCTCATCATGTAATAATATTACTGTAACAACATTTCAAATTCAAAATGATGTACCTTTCCCATCAATCCAAACACATTTTTTGAGGCAGAAATGCCACTGTCAAAATATAGAGTAGCCTGAGATCGTTCAACATCATCTTCTGAGGTCAGGACTATCCAGCACTTAAGAATATGCCCCTAATAACAAATACATCAGTGTCTTTATTTTTATAGTTAAAAAAATCAACATTAATTGTAATAAATTGTAAAACATTTAAATGGCAGCTGCAGCAATAAGGAATAAAACATGACAGAGCAAACATTTGTAGGAAAATGATCCACAGCTGGGTGTGATGTACATCCTGACATACTATTTTATTCCTCTTCAACCTCTTTGCCAATGATTGCAATGTTTCATTTATTAATGAGTGACACACTTGTAACCATTTATAATTACATTTATGTTGTGGAAAATCTGAGAGACTAGTTCCTGTTATCACTTATACTATAGCAGCTGTAATCAGTCATTCACTCAGCAGCCTCTTTTTTTTTTTATCTAAAGAGACAAAATATTCATCTCGTCAACAATATTTCATTAAAATAATTTACTCCAAACTACATAATCACAGCTTCCAGTTTAGCCTCTGATCAAACATTCATCATTTGTATTACACCACACAAACCTCTGAAGAGCCATTGGATAATTTGAGCATCTTGTCTATGTACTCTCTGGCTTTCTGATTTCTCCCCAGAATCCAGTAGAGCAGTGCCACATAGTACAGAGCCCTTTCTCCAGCTGTCCTCTTGGCTCCCTTTAAACAGGACTCCAGCTCAGACACGGCCTCTCCATCTCACAGACACAGAGATAGTGATTAGGGTATTTATATTACAACTTTAAAAGCTAATCCATTGATCTATAATAATAATTAGTTTTATTTATATAGCATCTTTTTTTTCCACACTCATCACTAGTTTTACAATTTGGTGAAACACAGCTATGAAGAAGGTAAATGGTTTGAGAGAAGACTCTTCTGAGCAAGAAACAAAAATGTTTTTTTAGTTAAGAACTATAAAGGGAATAAATGAGATTGAGGCTACAAAGAGGTTGTGGATTGGGGTTCCAGAGACTGAGATCCATGCTGCTGAATAGCAACTAGAATGTTCTTTACAGGGAAAGACTGCTGAGGTTTGGATGTATAGTGTAGAGGAGACTGATAGCCGAGTTCTCAATATGCTAAAACAGCGGTTCTCAACCTCGGGGTAGGTCAGTAAAAAAATATTGTCATTCTTAAAAGTTTGTCGCACTCGCAAAAAGGTTATAAACCACTGCACTAAAACATAACAAGTGGTTTTACCAGAGTCTCCAGTGAAGAGAGAGGTGCAGTAGTCTGTATAAGCATGAACCAGGGTTTTTACATCTCTCAAGCTAAAGTAAGGGTTGACGTCAAGTGAGGATGTGAAGTTTAAGCAAAGCATTTTAGCAAGCAAACTAATATGCGATTCAAAGGAGAGGAAAGATCTCAGAATATCTCAGAATCAGAGGTGTAGCTTCAGGCTAGGCAAGGCACTCAGTTGTTCAGGCCCCCAGTTTTGAAGGAGCCCCCAGAAGGAACAACAAGTCCATGAAAATGTCAAATCTCAGTATGTAAAACTCCCCCGTAACTGATGAATAACGCAATACCAGGAACCCTGTAAAGGGGGCCCGATCATGTACGATTTGCACATTATTTATTTAGAACTGTCACAATTTTTTAAATGAATAGAGTTTACCTGTCTGGAAGCCAGAAAGGAGAAGGAAGCAGGAAGAAGGAAGAAGGAGGAAGCAGAACTCGTGTAAGCGGTGGACATAATCTAATAACGGAATAATGAAGGATGACAACTGTAGGGATAATGTGAGGGAATGCTAGCTCAAAATCACTTTGGTAAGCAACAATTAACTAGGAGTTGGTCTGTTTGGACCAAGAAATGCTAATAATTTTGCTAACTTTCTTGGTAGAATTTGTCATTTTGCTTAAATTGTCTTCATAGCTTGGTCTTTTAAAGTATGCACAGAGTATAAAAGCTGACACTTTACCAAATGTGTTCTGTTGTAGCCTGAATTATGTAAGGATGCAGAGAAAGATTTTTTTATTGTTTAACCTTTTGATCATTTGCACAATTGCAAACACAACAAAGGTTTATCCAAAAAAAATCATCTTTGTTAAATATTGGAGTGCAACAATTATTGGCACCCTTTTAGTCAATACTTGGTGCTACCTCCCTTTGCCAAGATAACAGCTCTGAGTCTTCTCCTATAATGCCTGATGAGGTTGGAGAATACACGGCAAGGAATCTGAGACCATTCCTCCATACAGAATCTCTCCAGATCCTTCAAATTTTGAGGTCCATGCTGGTGGACTCTCCTCTTCAGTTCACCCCACAGGTTTTCTATGGGATTCAATCAGGAGAATGGGATGGACATGGCAGGACATTGATTTTGTGGTCAATGTAGACACACGTCCAATTCCAGGTTGATTCATAATATTTCCAGTTGCCTGGAACGTTTTAATTATTGCCCTGATGGTGGAAATAGGCATTTTCAATGCTTGTGCTATTTTTCTTATAGACATTTCCCATTTTGTGAAGCTCAACAACCTAAGGCCGCACATCACAGCTATATTCCTTGGTATTACCCAATGTTATCAATGACTACTGGAATTTGGCCCATGTGTTACCTCATATATCCTAATCACCCAGGTTTACTCATTTATTTATTTATTTATTTATTTAAATATCAATGGGAATATACTTCATATATATTTTACTCATATGAATTCACTGTTCATATGTTATCCAACTAATACTGTCCATAAGTGTGGACACTGCACATGAAAGAGTTCATCAAATGATTTTTTTCCCCCCGAATAACAATCACCTGGGAAATATTAGTCGTGATATGTCAAATAAAATGAAAAAATAAATAAATAAATAGAAATAACTAACTATAATAAATATCTACAAAAATTCTGTTCACCTGTAGTGCCTTATGAAGGGAGAGAAGGGTCAGGAGGAGGGATTAGTTGTTTTTTTTTTTTTTTTAATATAAGAAGGTAGGCCTATCAGTGGATCAGGGAATGATCAGGAAATGAGGAATAAGAGAAGAAATCCTAGTTAACAATATACACCATGATGTATTCATGGATCTCGACTGTGCAGAAGAAATCACTTTGGAGTGATTTTTGGCTTAGCTGAGTGAGATAAAACTCTGGGTGTGAATTAGACACACTGTGACTGCTCACCGATGGTCTCTCTTTGCCTGTGGGCCCACAGCAGGGCCATCACTGAGCACAGGGAGACCTGAGGCTGGTTCCTCAGACTGTTCAGCTCTCCCATAGCCTCCTGAAAGCGTCCTTTAACACACAACAGATTAACAATCAACACATTAAACCTACAGCTCCACTACCACCACCATCATCATCATCACCCTAATCATGGGTGTAACCACGCATTCTTTGGAGGGGGGTCGTGTGACCCCAATGTTGAGGAAATACCAATCTGTCCTCTCCCAAAAAAACAGTACAAAATATTTTCCATGTCCCCCTTTAATCAACCCTGCCAACAGATCTCCTTTCTTCATCTATGCTATTTATTTATGTCTACTCCTTTTTAATATATTTCTGTTTGTTGAGGAAAACAGGTGCCCCCCCCCCTCCAATTGTACACTTGGTTGTGCTCATACTCAACGCAAGTTCGTGTGATTTCAGACAGTAAGTAACTAGATACCTAAATAGTAAGTAACCTTAGCTTAGTATAGAAGGCATCACACCATGGCTTGGTTTGTTCTTAAGAACGTCAATTAACTAGGCTAAGCTAACTAGGCTAGGCTAACGTCAATTAACTAGGCTAACGTCAATTAATTAGGCTAGGCTAACGTCAGTTCCGGTTTTTGACCCCCCCTAATGTCCATACCATGGTTACCCCCTTGACCCGAATCGTACATTACCTTCATTCAGAGCCGCAAAAGCTTTGAAGAACAGGAGCACGGGGTCGTTTGGGTAGAATTTCAGGTAGTTCTGAGCCGTGTTTATGACTTGCCTGTAGAAGCGCTCCCTCAGCAGGTATAGAAGCGAAGCCTGAGGTACAAATACAAGCGCATAACAACATACTCACACTGGATCACTCAGATCATAGCTCAAAACAAACAACTGCTTCGACTTACTAAACAGGTCGGGTCTGATTCTGCCATGATTGACTTGTCTTTGGTTTATAGTGAAGTTTATTCAGATGAGTTTCAGAAGATTTGAGCAAAATCCGAGATTGAAAGCGATATTCAAGCAGGTGAACTTCGGTGTTTTGGTTGCTAGGCAACACCAGTAAACATCAGTGTACAGGCCAGCTAATCGATCACTGACTGAAACATTGTGTTGAGTTTTCAACTAAATGCTGAAAAACGAGTGTTAAAGTTAAATACTTACTGTTTTAATACTAACTTACTTGATTTCCTTTCTGCTGAAAAAAAAAAACCCAATAGAAATTCTAACGGTTTCCACTACAAACAGGCCTACCGTTACAAACCATCAGCTAACATTTAAATCAATTACTGGACCTTAATGGTATACACTAGACATAACATGCCACCAATAACAGGCAACAAATTACCAGTAGAGACCCAGTACATTTTCCATTATAACCATTACAAATTCTACAAGGGTTTCTAATGTTTTTTTTTTCCTTCCCTCAGCAGGGCTGTATCTCCACAAAACCTAATACTCCACCTTACCCTTCATGTTTCCATATACAGTACTGTGCAAAAGCCTTAGGCACCTTTTTTTTGTTGTTTGTTTGTTGAAGTACAAATTGTATTATAAATTTCTATTTTATGACCTCTGCATTATTCAGGGTTATTACGGTACATTTGTAACAAAAAATGAAATGTTACAGAAAGATGTGTATGCACCAATAAAGTAATATGTTACGTAACAGACCACTTTTCAGACAAAAACAAAATGAAGATTGCTGGGTTTATTATAAAAATAATAATAATGATGACGGTCGAAGTCTGTGAGATGCCCAGTAGAACTTCCCAGCCAATTTCCTTATAAAAGTGCACAAATGTTACCGAAGACGACTGCTTTAATTATTTTTTTCTAATGTAGAAAATATTTAATTATTTTTGAAAGCAGCTGTGTTTTACAGCCCTTATATGTCCCCAAGACATCTGCACAGTATTGTATATAGTAGACAAACAATAAAAGGCAATGTTAAAAAATTTATTTATATATATATATATATATATATATATATATATATATATAGATATATATATATAGACACACACACATCATGAGGTGCATAATAGAGTAATTGAGCTGAGGTTTTTGGGATATTTTCATTATAGTTCGATCCCATCACAACAAAAGTACACTTCTTTCTTTATTCTTTCAGACTAAAACCAAATATAGAATGCATTTCTATAACATTGTGCAATCTTAGCTATGATTGACAGTTTGCAAAGCCCAATCTCTTTTGCATAAATAAAAATCAGCCACCAAGCTATCCTTTATTAGTGATTATCATTTTACTCTTGTGTTTTTCTTCTCCAAACTCAAACTGACAGTATTGTTCTGCCCTCTTGTGGTTGGACAGGCCGTTAGCAGCAACTGGATCATAAGAGAAACCCAGAATTCTATCCATCTGACCCTCTAGTCATATTTCTCATAGATCTCACACACAAAAAAAGCACCTTTTTGAACATTAAAAAAAAAGGTAAATAAAAGCAACTCAAAGAAAAACTGCCTACAAAATAATTACAATTTATGTACATAATGATGGCATCAATGATTACAGCACGGCATTAGTGAGAGAAATGCATCAGATTTGGGGTGTTGTGAACAACTCCGGTCATGTGTATACTTATGGACTAAAGGACATGAACTTTTGAAAGTTGCACTCCTTCACATTCAATGAAACATTTAATGGTTTACAATGCGGCCCAGATCAAACACAGTTCGTCTTGATTTTGTTTTTCTCGATAACATAAGGAATGAAATAGTGCTGGCAAATCAACATCTTGGAATGTATAAAAGGAAGAAGACCAAAAATGTGTGGTGTCATTCACATCACAATTGTACAACTTGACACAAAACAGGGCCATAAAAATCCTAATGACACAGGAAACAGTTGGCAATTAAATAATCTCAAGCTTCAAAAAACAAAACAAAAAAGATTCACACCACGCTTTCTATTCGTCAGCTGACTATTCACAGTAGACTCGCTTTCCCAGTGTTCTCCTCTTCTTACTTCAAACAGGACACATCCAGATCCACTTACATTGACTGTGGAGATCTGTTGAATTCACAGGTCCAAGTGTGTTTGAGTGTAAGACTCCATGGAACGTTACATGCCAGATCACAGGGAGCATGAGTTTGGAAGTCCATGACGGGGTTTGGAACAGGAAATGTGGACAGATGCGTAGAGCTACAGTCATTTCCTTATGTGGACTTCTGCCTGTAGTGAAGCGTTAGGTCGCCGCCACTCTTCCAAATGAAATGCTTTACTGTTCGCAGATCTATGTTAGGATCCAGAACCTTTCAGAGGAAATTCAGAGCAAAGAAGCATTACAGAAATCCAGGTTATGAGTAACAAAAACAAAATCATGACGAGACTTCAAATTTCTTGAACGTTCTGACACAACCTGAAAGTAAATACCTGAGGCAAGACCTGAGGCAGTCTTCAGATCTGTACCTGATCCACACCTGACTAAATTAGATTTGGACTCAGCTCAGGTTTGGTTTCAGGAACCTTTGGATGTAGCGTGGATGGTAAAAGCGATGATGGGCTTTACCTGGTCCTGACAGAGCAGCTCGATCTTCTCTTCAGCTAGCACTGCCATGTCTTCATCCTCTTTCTGCTCACTTGGCTTCTCTCCAGCTGAACCACTCATCTGGGACTCACTGTCTAGGTTAATGATCTTCTCATAAACATGCTCCATCACCTTTCTCACCTGGAGCATGTCACTAGCTGACAGACGATCCCTAAGCACAGCCAGACAAGAGAACACACAGACATTACAATTTGCACACATTTACATACAGTTTGGATTGATATTTTATAAAACCTCCTAGTCTGATCTGTCTAGAGAAGATTTAGTAACTCCCAGATACACCATGAGGCTCGAACATACCACCCAGATAAGACTGCATGGTTTTAGAACTAAAAATTAGACCAGTCTAAATTCTTGTAGTCTAATTTTGTAACCAAGACTAAAGACCAAATAATACAAAACTGTGCACAGTACATTCAACTTGCACAAAAAAAGTATCTATTTGTCGTTTAAGAAAGCTTACTCAAGAGTGTCATCTTCAGATTGTCTAAACAAACACATTAGATGTGTAACCATTCTGACTTAACAGAGTATCACAATATGTTTCCACAAGGTGGAAATGAATAAGGGTAGTGTGAACACAAATTCCCCACACATACACACTCCACAAATCTCAAAGTGTGTCTACATATATTATACACACACACACGTTTGGATGATCGCATGATCTTAAAAACGTTTTGATCTGAAGATGTATGATTACATGTTTGAAATTGTTATAAACAAAAATATAATTGTGCCAACATGTTCATTTCTTTCTCTTTTATTTACATTTTTATTTATTTTTTTTTTTAAATGGATGACTTAACAAAATATTCTGAAATGCAGCCAATAAGTGCCCAGCATAGATGAGATAATACTGTAATAAAAAGCATCTCAGGGAAATTCTTCAAGAGATTGGTTAAGAAAATGCCAAGAATAAATTTCTGGAAATTCTAGGCAAAAAGGAGGTCTACATTGAATTATTTCGGATTTTTTTTAAATCACAACATAATTCCCAAAGTTCCATTTGTGTTATTCCAAAGTTTTGATGACTTTATTCTTAATTTTTTTACCCACATTTTAGAATAATAATAATAATAATAATAATAATAATAATAATAATAATAATGATAATATTTTATTATCTAATTTTTTGTCTAAAGTGTGCATTTTATTGGCTTATTTTTTTATTTTTGTGTTTATATTGTGTTCTATAAAGAACACTATGTATTGCAGAATCATCCTGTATTTAACATTTTAGATAAATGTCAACACATTTAAATTTAAATATATATTTTTAAATATTATATATCTAAGAATTAGATACAATTAGGAAATGTGTGTAAATGATACATTTTTGACATTTTACTGGAGGGCAAAAATTTTTAAAAAATAACAGCAACAGTCAATATTATATATATTTTTGTCTAATAGTTGACACTTACACTGTCTACTATCCACTGTAAGAGTAATCTTGGCTTGCAGTAACTGCTTCACTAAACATGTGCACTTGCCTTCAATAAAGCACTCATTTAGAGTCTCGTTACAACCTGAGAGTGGAAAATGAAGAAGTCCTTAAACACAAAGATTCAATGATTAGACTTCTTTTTTTCCCTCCTTACATATGGTGAGAAAACTGTAGTAAAACGTGAAAGAAACCCCGACACCAATTTTATAACACATAATACATTCTGATTTGACCATATTACCAAGTTATTCTGTGATTTCCACCTATAATAGTAACCTACTTCTTCAATGTCTTGGCTCCAGATGAAGAATGGGGCTGGAGGTAGAACGGGATTTTGTTGAATTTTGGCATGTTTTTCTGAACAAAGGAAACAGAGCAGAATAAAGACTTCAGAAAGGAAGACATTTTGATACACACAATTCAAAAGCACCATTTGGGTCTTTAATTGCCAAATTTCATTACACAGCACTGGTGGAAACGTCTACCGGCATTAATCTAACACTGAGAGGTCTAAATGTAATTGATTACATGACATTTAGACTACAGCCAGGATTGGCACTGGAGGGTCTTAATCACTCACATCCACTGTGATGTCAATCACCCACTGTGGAACCGTTTCATTGAGCAGCATGGACTCGGTCTCACCTCCAGAGTCTCGGCAGAGCAACCTGCACGTACACATACACAGGGATATATAATACTACTGAGGCTCACACCGTGCCTGCCAGTCCCTGTTTGTCCAACAAGACCACAAACAAACAAACAAGAAACACACCTGAACAATGTTCTAGCTCCTGCTTCACCAAAAATGACAGGAGTGTGTGGTGGCACTTGGAAATAACCATTTCCTTTTGGTATCCTGTTCTCATGCTCGCCATTCACTAAAGCAACAAAAACACACAGACTTGACATGAAATTTATAAGGAAATAATCTGAAGACACAGTACACAAGAAGCATCAGCATTAACAGAATAATGAGTTTCAGGTATGATCTCGGGCTCAATTCTCAAGGTCTCTAGTTTGTGTCACGATGTACCGGAACCAAATTGTTTTGTGTTCTCGGTATGTGATGTTTTAATCATTCCGAATCTCCCCGCCTTTCATTCCCACTCTCTCTGTTCTTCTCTTATAATCTGGTAGACTAGATGTCTTAGTTCTATTTCACTCGAACATTCATAATAGATGTTTTGATTTTATCTGTGACTTTTGATTTTATCCAATTGACATTTATCATTCTTTAATCAATATTTCTGTGTGTACACACACACACACACTTTCTGCATCATTAAACTGAGAAGCTTTCACTGAACTTTGCATCGGTGTGATATCTCGGGAGAGCTCCCTGAGAGGAAATCAGCCAGTGCAGGGTTCAATTCTGGTTCTGTGACTGGTATCGGACAAAGAACTTAACACTTACCATGGTTCAGCTCAGTTTCCTCATCCATAGGGCTGTTGTGTGTCCTGGGCCAATATTCCAGCAGGGCTTGGAGCAGCAGTCCACCCAGATTCACTACAACAAACACCCACACACCAAAGCATTGGACTACTATTCCATACAAAAGAAGCATACGTTCACATTCGGCTTGATTTCAACAGCTTCCTGGTGCCTTGAAAATTCTAGTCTTGCTTTAACAGACAATGTTTCAAAACAATATCCAGGACTTTTTCCAGATCTTCAAATGTCCAGTTTCCATGAGTCTGTGCCCATGTAGGCTCAGATTAATGTCCTTGGCTGACAGGAGTGGAACATTACGTGTTATTCTGCATATCCACCTCAAGGTCAAGCATGCTGTGCATTCAGAGATAGTTTTCTGTACACCACAGTTGTAAAGAGTGGCTTTTTGAATGACTAGCCTTCCTGTGAACTTGAACCAACCTCCTCTCTTCAACAAAGCATTTCCACCCATATAAATGCCACCTCACTGGATATTTTGTGCACCCACCATTCTGCATAAACTTTATAGATGGTTGTGCATGAAAACCCCACAGCAGCAGTTTCTCTGGTACCCACAACAATGCCACGGTCAGTCACTGAGAACATTTTTCCCCATTCTGATGTTTGATGTGGAGATTAACTGAAGCTCTTGACCTTTACCTGCATGATCTGTGTACTGCATGAATATGCATGTGAACAGATGTTCGTAATAGTGGCTGAGGAGTGTATGTAAAATACACATGTATGCATATGAATTTCTGGTGACGATAAGAAACTCAGTTTTATTCAGTGAAACTATATGCTTCCGAACTAGAGCACCGTTTTAGATTTTGTGAATCTATTTGCTGGTTGGATTTGGAGGATGAACTGCAGCTTAACATGGGCACTAAAGGTCTCAATTGTATCATGTTAAGAAGCATTTTTTATGAAAATATTTATACTCCAGAATTAGCACTAATATAATGAGTCACAAACAAATATATACATATTTTAATTATGTGTACATTGAAATGCTATCAGTTTCACGCCCTAAGCATAATGTACACCCTGCCACACACATTTTCTCACACACTCAAACAGAGGAATGAGATAAAGGTCAGGGACAGATGAATCACAGCACATATCACATCTGCCCAGGAACAGCCAAAGATAAGCAAGTGACCTTTACAGATCTGATCTCATTCTGTGTTTCTAAGATGACTGTTCACACATATTGCTACACTCACATTTTGGATCTGAGCCATCTGGACTGGTAAATCCAGCATCCTTGGCCGAGACCCAAGCTGCAAAGCAATCACTCTCATCGAGTGTAATAGTCAGCATCTATAAAACAACAAACAGAATTAAATGACCAAAACATGCACTGTATAACCCTGAACCATAATATTCATGCATAATTTGGAATAACGTCAACATTCGGTAAATTAAACATCATTTTAAAGATTATTACACAATTGACTGAGACAGTGATGTGACTCACCCCCGTTTTAAGATCTACAGAGAACCAGTTAGGCACATAAACCATCTTAAACCGTTTCTTGGTCTCCTCATCAAACTCCATCTTTCCCAAATCTTCAACTTTGCATGCCTGCTTAAGGAGTATGGATGAGTACCCAAGACATTGTGACAATGTTTGTATGCAAAGAATATCAAAATTCGACAGTTCATACCTTTAACACATCCCAGTATGCTATGTTGTTGTTGGTGTCTTTGGTGAGTATATGTCTCTTATCATTCAGAATGTGGCACTGAATTATACTGGCTCCACCTAGAGGACAAATTAAGGTACTGAAAGTATGTGCTGCCATTATGAACCCACCAGCAAATGGAAAATGACGACAAAGAACATGGAAATTCAAATAGATTCACATTTATACGGTTGAAGACGACAAAAATATTTTAAATACAATATAAAAGTCTTGAAACTTCCCTATAATTATAAAGCATTAAAATCACTATGTATAGTGATCCAGGAAAACAAATATATATATATATATATATATATATACACACACACACATACATACATACACGCATATACACACAGTGCCTTGCGAAAGTATTCGGCCCCCTTGAACTGTTCGACCTTTTGCCACATTTCAGGCCTCAAACATAAAGATATAAAACTGTAATTTTTTGTGAAGAATCAACAACAGGTGGGACACAATCATGAAGTGGAACCAAATTTATTGGATATTTCAAACTTTTTCAACAAATAAAAAACTGAAAAATTGGGCGTGCAAAATTATTCAGCCCCCTTAAGTTAATACTTTGTAGCGCCACCTTTTGCTGCGATTACAGCTGTAAGTCACTTGGGGTATGTCTCTATCAGATTTGGACATCGAGAGACTGAAATTTTTGCCCGAATATATATAAAACCGAAATATACTTCGTCAAAATTATGTAGAAAAGTTATTGTTCATTTTCGAAACTTGCTTGGGCTTTCTCAGGACAACACATTAAGTAAACAAGGAGCCAGTTTTACAGATGCAGCTGCACATGTGGCCGTCGTCTATGAATAAAGCCTGGTATAAAGCTTAGACATAGGTTTTAGTTTTACTTTCTGGGGTAACCAGATTTTAAAATGCTGGTTGAAATATAACAAAGGAGAAAATGCATACTGAACTTGTTACAAACTTCAGTACATAACTGTACGTAAAGTGTATAAATACATACAGCAGTGTGCAGTAAGATGCTTACCTTTAATAACCTGATCCGGCTGTGTGCACAGTGGTGTCAGGGGAGTACTGCAGTCATTGTCGTAATCGCCAGATGCTCGGAAATTGTGGATGCCCTTTAGAGACTGCAGGGTAATAGAGATTAAATGCAAATTGAGGCTCAAAGTCTCAAGGCTCAAATCTTACAAAGACAGTATTATACTGAGATTTTTTAAAAATTTCAAGTTCAGAGAATGTTAAGCAGGTGACAATGTGAACTAGTGAGACATTGTGCACAATCATGTTCCTGTAAGTCAATCAACACATTACTATTAGTCATATGATTTGTGCTTCATTATTAACAGCACATGATGAAACATTCTTCTCTGGGGATAATGTTCAAACAAGTGGAACTTTAAAAGTAAAAGAAAAGACAAAAGGATAAATAAAGTTTGGGAGGGCAAGTCTATATGATGTGTCAGGAACAGCTGGGGCAGGTGGCGTCTTCATTCACGTCATCGTAGAAGGCAGCTGTGCTCACCCATTTGTTAACGGTGGACTTTGTTGTGGAGACCCAGATGGCGGCCGGTGGGTCCGCTGACCTGTCCAGCTCCATCTGTCCAAGGCCAAATATACATACATTCAGCAATTTTTTTTACTTTCTTCACACATAGGTACAGTTCTTCAAACCACACTCAACAATTTTCCCTCCACACCTGCTTTTAATGCTTTTGCAACTGTCGTCGTATTTCATTGCAGCCTGTTACTTAAGGTCAAGGCACTCTCAAGACAGTGGAAGTACACTGATACACAAGTCATTACAGTTTTACGGAAATTATTACTAATATTATACAGGGAACTCCAGAATTATTGGCACCCTTAGTAAATTAGCTTTTGCAACAAAAACCGGCACGCTGCATTTAGTACCTTATACCACCTCCCTTCGCCAACATCTTTCTCGATCATATTTTTATAAGATTTGAGAGTACAGAGGAAGGAATCTAAGAGTACTCCTCAATACAGAATCTCTCCAGATACTCCAGGGTCCATGGTCCTCTCCTGTGGACTCTCTTTTTCAACTCACCTAACAGGTTTTCTGTGGAGTTTACTGGGATTCAGTGATCACCTGGATTGCCATTCTAAAAGCTTGAGTCTGTGGTCATCAGACCATTTCTGTATGGATTTATATACATGATTTCAGTAATGGTCCTACTGGAAGATTCAACCACAACTTTTGCTCCTTGGAAGATGTATCCAGATGTTCATTTGAAATCTTCAGGTACTTAATGGAGTTTATTTTTCATGGCCTTTAGAGGAAAGATAGCCCCAGAACATCTCAGATCCTCCAAAAGTGGGGATCAGGTAATTTTCTATATAAACATCCTTCTTCCTACGCCAAACCCACCTTCACAGTTTGTTGCCAAAAACTATTTTTGTCTCATCTGACCACAGAACCCAGTTCCAGTGGAAGGTCCAGTGGCATCTTATAATTATAATTATCAATTTTGCATAGCGCTTTTTTACAATGGTACATTGTCTCAAAGCAGCTTTACAGAAATATCATTTTTTTTACATTTACAAGCGACTTACTAATGAGATCACATTCACACACCAATGGTAGCAGAGCTGCCAGCTTGCCATTGGGGGCAACTTAGGGTTCAGTGTCTTGCCCAAGGACACTTCGGCATGTGGCCAGGATTCAAACCGCCAACCCCACGGTTAGTGGATTAGTGGACAACCCGCTCTACCCACTGAGCCACAGCCGCCCTGGCAACCTCCAGGTCAAGTCTGGCAAATGTTTTTTGATAAGAAGTTGGCACCTGATAATAGTTCGAAGACTTGCTGACCCAAATATGCTGCCATCTTCTGCAATCTCCAACTGTGATCATTTGAGAAAATTCTGCCTGTCTAATCATCCTCCTCACTGGGTGTGGGAATAAAATACACTTGTGTCATCTTTCAAGCATGTTCATTACAGCTCTGTATTCTCGAGTTTTTCATTACTTCCCTAAAAGTGAATTTGAGCATTTTAAGGTGTAGCTATTTTAGAGTCATTGAACTAGGGAATTTGTCCTGGATGTAACCTCATTTATACCTTAGTGAAACAGGAAGTCATGATGACTGCTTAAGAGTTTGTAAACACTCAGATGAACACAACGGGAACATGTTTTAGTTATATATTTTTCCCCAAAAGAATTTCTAGGTGTGCCAATAATTGTGACAAATGGTTTTGCTAAAACAATATTGTTTCCTGAGAAGGATTTTACTTTATGTAAAGGTTAGATTTCACTCATATTGTCAGCATGTGGTTATGCTAATTAACCATAAAGATATCTTACATAACCTTTAAATCAAACTCATCTTTATTAAAGATGTCAATAATTCTAGAGATGACTATCTTAAGTAAACAATATTCTTTACTCTTCTATCGATTTGTGTCATGATAAAAGCTTGGTATTACAAAGATTGACTGTAATTTTAAGCATAAATGGCAGCCTCCAGAAAAAGGACACAGTCTCCTAGTGTTTCCCACCCTTTTTTTTTATTTTTTAAATCTGACCTACCTTAAGGACAGGGGCCTTCTCTTCACAAATGAATACACGTATGTCTGGATTACGCAGGTCTGTGCAGTAAATCTTCCGGTCCCGGCCCCCAGAGTAGACGTGTGTAAAGGCTTCGTTCACCTGTAGTGCCCACACTCCCTCATCGTGGACACGGTACGTGGCTATACACCTCTGCTGTCCCAGTGACCACAGCCGGATCGTACCGTCTGAACTACCGGACAGGCACTAAACACAGATCAGGGTGCATAGTTAACCATGCTCTACTATACTGCTTCTCAGAATACTTAATATAGAACAGCAAAAAGACATTATACACAATGTTAATGACAAAACAGAGATCTATATGTATAAAAGAGGTACAGTTCACTATATATAGTGCATCATGAAGCTGTTCCACTTGTTCAAAATGGTATTAAAATATCCATCACTGCATTTCAGCATTTCCATCAATTTTCTGTACCACTTAGCCTAATATAGGACTACAGGGAGCCTGGAGCCTTTCCCACGGGACCCGGGACACAGGGCAGGGACATACTGGACCGGGTGCTTATCCACTGCAGATCACAACACCACACACACACACACACACAAAACCATTCACACACTACAGACAATTTAGAGATGCCAATTGGCCTATGACGCATGTCTTTAGATTGGGGGAGGAAACACGAGTACCCTGAGGAAACCCACGAAGCACAGGGAAAAAATGTAAACTCCACACATGCTGGGCAGGGGTGGGAATCAAACCCCCAAACCTGAAAGTGCAAGGCAAACATGCCACCGGGACCTCCACTTTCAGCATTTCTATGTCTCCAAATACTTTAATAAAAAGTCATGCACCTGAGTGCCATCTCTGTTCAGCAGCAATGACTTCACGTTGTCGGTGTGTCCTTTCAGCTTCATGAGCTTGGCACAGGTGCGTGGGTCCCACACTCTCAAAACCTGAGGAACACACACACACACACACACACACCTAACTAAACCAGCCCAGCAAAAGAAACCCATTTAATTAAATTTATAAGAAACTATTAATGTACAAAGAAAAAAAAAATTGGGACATGCCTTCTCAGTTGATCCAGATACTATTACTGTGCCCATCTGATTCATCGCCAGACTGTAGATCGAATCCTTGTTCCCACTCAGAGACGATGCTGCAGGATAAAATGATTGCAAGAGATCTTGAGTTGACTGAATGAATTATTAGGTTTGATTAGGTCTTGGTTGTGCAAAACTGGATTCAATTCCAAGCTTTAACTTAGCTACACTAGCAATAATATTAAGATCATTTGTTTTTGGTAATTTGGCATATAAAACCATGCTACTTGGTATCCACACAATGCACAACAGATTCAAATTTATATATAGGATACCGAGTTGCGGTCGGACGTTTACAAACACTCATCATACACAGTAATGTCATGTTGGGCTTTCAATAACTTCTTTGAACTTTTCTTTTTCTGAGGCAGAATGATCTTTAAATTAAAAATATATATATATTTTTAAATAAAAACAAGAAATTGATTCACAAGTTTTCATTAATTTGGGGTTTGGGGGCTTTTCAACACAGGACAAAAATTATACACTAATTACACGAATTAATATAGTGGTGCAGAAAGGTCCAAAATGTCTCTTAATTGGGCAAGACCAAGGCCTCTTAGTTTCCTGTTATTGATCATGATTGACTACAGCTGGCAGCTGTGTGCCAACATAAGGGTTTGTTTGACAGCACTCATTGGATTGACCAACACACAGAACTATGGGAAAGGCCAAGGAGCACAGTGCAGATCTGAAAAAGAGGATGGTGGATTTACACAAGTCAGGAATATAGCCATTTCAAAACAATTGCAGTTTCCAAGATCCTCATTTCAAACAACTGTACACAAGTACAAGTTATTGGGAAGTGTAGCCACTTTGCCAAGGCTGAGAAGTGGAGCCACTTTGCCAAGGCTTGGACGAAGACCCAAATTGTCACCCTCAGTTGAGAGGAAATCGTTTTGGATGGTCAGGAAAAACCAGGAACCACCAAGGCACAGGCCTGCCATGAACTGGAAGCTGCTGGAACATCAGGGTCACGGTCTATAGTCAAGCAAATTTTACATCACCATGGACTGAAAGGCTGTCGTCCATGAAAGAAGTCCCTGCTCCAAAATTGACACCCTCAAGCCCATCTCAAGTTTGCGCTGACCATATGAACAAAAAAAAAAGCCTTCTGTAGGAACGTTTTATGGTCGGATGAGGCAAAGATCGAGTTGTTTGGCTACAATAACCAGAGGCATGTTTGGAGGAGTAAAGAACACTGTACCGACGCTTAAGCACAGTGGTGGTAGCGTTATGCTCTGGGGCCGTTTTGCTGCCAGTGGAACTGGTGCATTGCACAAAGTGGATTTAATAATGAACGAGGATTACCTTAGAATTATTCAGCATAATCTCAAACTATCAGCATGGACACAATTGGGTGTTCAAACAGGACAATGACCCCAAAAACACATCAGAACTGGTTGTGGAATGGACAAAACATGCTAACATTAAGATTTTGGAATGACCTTCCCAAAGTCCTGATCTCAACACTATCGAAAATTTGTGGACTGTGCTTAAAAGTCGAGTCAGTGCCAAGAAACAAACAAAAAAAAAAAAAAAAAAAAAAAAAAAAAAAGTCACTGAATTTCAACAATTCTGCCAAGAAAAGCGGTCAAATATCCAACCATATTTCTGCCAGAAGCTGGTGGACAGCTACCACAAGCGTCTGCTCAAGGTGAAACTTGCTAAGGGACATTCAACTAAACATTAGGTTTGCTGTATGTGTATTTTTGACCCTGTATGTATCATTTTTTCTCCAACCACAGCTGAAGAACCAAGTATGGGTATATTTACTTACAAGTCATGAAAGGATATGCAACATACAGAATGCTGAACAATAAATAGTATATAATACAGAAGGAATAAAACACTACTAGACATTCTGTGGTGGGGCGTGAGGCAAAGCAGAACAGCCTCAAAGAGCGGACACTGGAGACTTCTACCATAAATGTTGAAGTCTCCTCACAGAAACCTTCAACATAACAAAATGACGCAGAAATTATTTAAATCGGTGTATATGGAAAGTCCGCCACAGAACACACATTATTAAACCTATATTCCAACGGTGAACACGCCAATGGGTATTTTTCATAAGGCATTAGTGTTATATCATCGTATTCTCCCTTCCCTAAGGGATGTGGACCTGTCAGCACTATTAGCAAAGCTGTGAACCACTAATCTCAGTACCAAACAGTGAAAACAGCTTGTTCAGATGAGAATACTTTTAGGAGAGGAAAAAAATAGTTGTAAGATTTTAACATCAAACCATTTGCTTCTCAGTTTGAAATTGTGTGAGTTAAAAAAAAAAAAAAAAAAAACTTTTTTAAAAAATGTGATAAAGATACTGTGACACCTGCAATATATAATGGTATTTGTGACATAATAATCACAAAATCTATATTATATACTCATACTACAGAATTGCTTCTTCAGTTTAAGTTAGATGACAGACTCACTAGTGACAGTATTATTCGAAGCAGTCAGTGCTGTTAGTGTGTTTACATCCCACAGGAAGATCTGTCTGTCCAGCCCTGCCGAAGCCACCAGCTCTTTATCTTTAGCATACGCTAAAGCTTTAACATAATCCTGTAAAGGAGAAAACACACAATTACAGGCATCAGTGTAAATTCTAAATAATCATCCCTCAGTCATTAGGAATGTATTTAGCATTCATCTTCTTTCTTATCCATAAAATAATACTGCATAAGCTCCATTCAGGTTGGAAAAGTTTTACACTGGAAGGTGAGTTAAGTATTAACAGAGTATCTCAGGGATTTCCGACTGAGTTGGGCCAGTAATTTTTACAGAGAGCACACATTTGGGTCTGAAAAGATTATCTTAACTTCCATGAAATGACCAGTGGAAATAAGCCATGGAAATAAATACTGACAAATGTGTAAAGATCTCATTGTATCCTGTAGGAAAAGAGGATTTGTGCTTTGTCTTCACTATAAAGTCAGTCTAGGAAAAATAGTAAAAATAGTATGCGCGTTTAAAACACATAACATATAGACAATGCTTCAGAAGGACTGAACAGATATATAGCCTACATGTATTGGGTATGTGGCCCCCTCACGGAGATGCTATATTTCATCAAGATCAAGGTAAATGCTTACAGTTCTATAGTTTACTATTAATTCTACTGAATGTCTATTCCAGAGCTGTCCAAAGCTTTTTCAAAGAGAGCCACATGAAAACATCCTAGGGTTAAGTCACTAGAGGTCGACCGACTGATCGGTTGCGCTCATCCACTGAATATTTTATTTTGCACTGCCAGTGATTTGTTCCATGAACGTCTCATGATAAATTCCGTAATTAAAATAATAAAATTCTTTAATTACCTCAAGTCTTTTGAAATACACGACAAACAAATTTGCTGTGGCTCTCGAGGACAAACTATTCTTGTTTCCAGCTCTTTTGGAATCGCTCCTTCCCTAAATCATGTTTGTGCATTATATAAATACAAAGAGCTGACTTTTTGTAGATAGTTCCACACCTTGACCTTTTCGCAGCTTCACTCATTTTCTGCATTTTTTATTTATTTATTTTTTAAATACTACTTACGTTTTAGATGCAGGTTCTGAACATGTTTAAATGACATTTTAATAAGCGCAATACAGTGCAATGAAGCAATTCTGCTTCCTTAAATCCCCTATGAAATGATTTTTTTGTACTCGCCTTGTGTGTTCGCAGTGTCGACATACAAAATCCTTTATGTGCATTCCAGACTTTCACAGTGGTGTCTGATGACGCAGATATTACTGTAAAATATTAATAATACAACAGAACACTGGGGTTACACGATATACAGTGGTGTGAAAAAGTGTTTGCCCCCTTCCTCATTTCCTGTTCCTTTGCATGTTTGTC
>JAFFST010055468.1:47570-55070 GCA_022414735.1 Noturus placidus
ATCATTGAAATAAACAAGGTTGCCCAAACTTTTGCAGACCACTGTATATATATATATACACACACACACAGTGCCTTGCGAAAGTATTCGGCCCCCTTAAACTGTTCGAACTTTTGCCACATTTCAGGCCTCAAACAAAGATATAAAACTGTAAATTTTTGTGAAGAATCAACAACAGGTGGGACACAATCATGAAGTGGAACGAAATTTATTGGATATTTCAAACTTTTTCGACAAATAAAAAACTGAAAAATTGGGCGAGCAAAATTATTCAGCCCCCTTAAGTTAATACTTTGTAGCACCACCTTTTGCTGCGATTACAGCTGTAAGTCGCTTGGGGATAAACTCAGGGCTCTACAGTGTGACAATTTCACTCGTATTTGTGACTGAAAAGTATTTTGTGCTACTGAGAATAAATATTTATTCGCACCGGTGCGAATGACCTGTTCAGAGTTGTATAATACAAACGGAATAAAAACTACTGGAAGTCAAAAGTACATCTACACCACGCAACAGTTACTTTCACACTGCTTTTCATCTCCTCAGTCCACCGAACAAGTGTGTAAACACTGCAGAGAAGCCATTATGATGAAGAGCAACATTAAACATCATCTGCTTCTCTCAACTTCCCGATCTCACAAACCGCCATCTTTTATTGATCCCACAAAATGACCTGAACTTGCACCTGCTCGTGTAGACACAGCGGCTTCGGATGGAGTAAATTAATAATACTGCTAACGCTACCATTTGGGTTTAATTCAAACTTCATTATTGGTGAGGAATTATATTATAATCAAGATTAGCAACTGTTCAGAAAGAGTACGCTGCTGCTCTCCTTCTCTAACTCAAATACATAGCGTATTCACTTCATTTAAACTTAAGGTTGCCAGATATTACACGAATAGTCAACTCCAGTTTCCATGTTTTGATTTAATCCCCCAAAAAACAATATTATCATCACACATGGAAACACTGTACTCAGAAATCGATCTAAAAGGAACAACTGAAACAAAAACAGAAAACTAATCAAAATTGAAAACTAAACAGAAAACTAAAAATGTGCTTAGTTAAATAAATACATAATTTAATATAACAAAGATATTATAATGTCATGAAATATAAATAAAATGATAAATTAAATAATGTTTAATTACTATGGGTTGCTATTAATATCAATTTGACATTAAGTTTAGTTCGCTATTTCCTTAGAAAGCTATTAGCCTTTTTCCTAATATGGATCATGTTTGTATTAGTCTACTTTTAATTAGGGATCTCTATTAAATGCTTGTTTATTTATCAATTAACCAACAGTATTTCTCATTGCCATTATTTTAATTCAATTAACAGTGACCATGAGAGCTTACATTGAACTGTTTATGACAGACCTCCTGATTAAAGTTTAAACAAAAATAATTGGTATCTGGATCGGTTTCGGTTATAAAAATCCTGATCGGAGCATCAGTAATGAACACCATTACACTAAAGCGCTGTGCATCTGACGGGTAAATGAACTCACCCAATCACATCCTGTATGAGATTATTCAGATATATACACAATATACACAGAGCGGATTGAGAACTGTCTCCAGCCCAGAACCATGACAGTGGAAAACGTCTAATAGTGTAGCTTTAAATATATATAAGAAGCGCAGACTTCAAAGACTGAACATTGAGGTTTATTGTATTTGTTTACAAGGTGGAACAGGTTAATAATCATGATAAATAATCGAGAGCTCAATACTGATCAAAATAATCTGGATGATCATTTTGGCCATAATCATGCAATTTACACAAAACATATACAGTACATATATCACAATGTTCATTTAAGGTGTAGTGACATGAATTACCAAAGTTTCACGTGGATTTCACACTGGGCACGTTTACTGCGGTCCGAAGCCAAGAGCGATTGCTCCCAGCACCCTGAGAAGCACAGGTCTAGTTTCAGACTCACTTGATACGATCATGCATTTGCATTCATCTTACATCATCACAAAAGTGCACTGGGGAGCACAACGTGACAACATATTTTTGCTTTTTATTATGTTGGTGATATTATGCGCAGCAGTGGACCTCTTCTGTGTCCCACAACGTTTCCCTGCCATTCATTGTACACGTGTGCTGTGGAAACCAATAATGTCATCAGCTAACACACATGCACAGGTTACTTTACTTCCTGAACAAGTGTGGACCTGAGTCCGAGTTGCATTTAAATTCACAGGAATCGTGGCACTGTTCCAGCGCAACTGGATGGCTTTCACATCATCAAGTTTACATGCAAACCGTGCTCTGTTTCAGACTAAACTGCCAGTGTGAAAGCCCCCACATTGTTGTGTTGCCCAGCCCTAATAAATAACTGCCAGTATTAGTAAATCAACATATGCTGATGAAGACCAGCTACTCTCCCTCACAACTCACTGAGTTTAACTTGCAAAATTGGTTTTATGAAATTTATATATAAAATTTTTTTTCAAAAAAACATACTACCTCTAAGAACACAAAGCTTTCCTCTATGAGAGGGTAAGCGTAAAAAGAAATCTCCACTTTAAGAGAACTATAGGAACAATACACTCACTGGAGATACTACAATGCTAAAACAATCTATGGTGAGCTTTCCCAAATGAATGTCCTCCTAACAGACACATGCCTAGGACTGTAGTGATATGAAACTGATCAGTGATCTGAGAATCACAACAAAGCTTGGTCCTTCGTGTTTCATAAACGCAAGTCCAGATGTTTCCTAGTCATGCCATAATAGTTTACCATTGTTGTTGAGATTCCAGTCACGTAAATCTGCACACTTCTAGTTAATTTGTTCTCTTAGACATTCACAGCTGAGTCAAATAGGAATGACGTGATTTTGCATGATTGGGAAGTGGCAGCTCAGAAGTTAAGATGTTGGACCTCTGATAGGAAGGTTGTGAGTTCCCAGCACTGCCAAGCTGCCACTGTTGGGCCATTAAGCAAGGCCCTTAACCCTCAACTGCTCAGTGTGTATAAATGAGAATTGTAAGTCGCTCTGGATAAGGGCATGTAATGTTATATAATGTAATGATATAGTCGAATGGTGAGTCGGGTCTGCTTATTAAACTTTTAACCAGAATTGTGTAAAATAATCAGACAGCGGTTATTGAACAGTAAATGTCATGGCGTTTAACCTGGACATTAAATAATAGGAGCTAAAGCCAGTGTAAATGGTAAATGGCACACTTATATAGCGCTTTTATCCAAAGCACTTTACACTTTGTCTCATTCACCCATTCTCTCACACACACACACACACACACACACACCAATGGTAGCAGAGCTGCCATGCAAGCTTGCCATTGGGGGCAACTTAGGGTTCAGTGTCTTGCCCAAGGTCACTTCGGCATGGGATCACCCGGGCCGGGATTCGAACAACAAAGCCTACGATTAGTGGATTAGTGGACAACCCACTCCACCAACTGAGCCACAACCGCCCGTGCAATGTTGGTCATTTGAACTTCCCTGCATCTTTGTTGGGTTTTTAGAGAAAAACTCTGGACAACATGTGACAATGTCATCACACCAAGCCTGATCCTTTACTAATCTCTGTCTCTTTTCTCCAAGGTTGCTCTTGATAGCTCCTCTGATTTCTGGGTTCAGGTTTACACATTTATATAGAGAACAATTAGTTCATAACATTGTCCAGTAACGCACCAGGGAAATGTACACAGATATTACAATATAAATACCGACTAGATTATTCAAACACTGCCATGGTTTTGCGGACGCTAATGCACTTTACGTCAATTTTACGACAGCCCAAAACACGGCATACGTACAGGGACACCGGCGGCATTCTGGTTTACGTTTGTGACCGAATTTTGTAGTTTTTTGAAACGTGTCTTGATTTCTCAGTTAATGGCACTGTAATTAGTATAGGTTTAAATTAATAACCTGTGAAACAGCACAATGTTACTCTACAGTAGCGATGCGAGTGGGAAGGGGGCGTGGACTTAGCTTTAGCTCTAGCTTAGCAGAGAGCTAGCAATCAAATTCACGTCAGACAAAAACAAAGACAAATGTACAAACTGGACATCTACTACAACTTATTTAATATATAAAGGCATTATTATAATACTACTACTACTACTACTACTAATAATAATAATAATAATAAAAACAAAACGAGCCAATAAAATCACCGGAACAAACTATGCAAAGTATGCTAGCTGAATATTTTCGCTAGCTCAGGAGTCCCTAATCAGGGGCTGAATGCCAAATTGCAGCCAATTAGATAGATAGTGCACTTGTGTATGTTGTATAAGGCGTTAGTTCATCCCTTATATAACGCACTGCTGTAGAGAGCAGACAGTCATTTGGGATTGAACCCCAGGTCACAGATACCGCTCGGGTTCTTACACAGAGATGATGATATAATCCACACACAGCGTGGAGAAAAGCTGCACAGATATATCTCCTTCAATAAGCAGCACCAAACGCATGTCTATGCACATGGAAAAGAATGCCGTGAAAGTGGAAATTTACCTGCACCTTTCTCCGCCCGGCAGCATTCTGCCTGTGATGGGTCGCCATCTTACATGTCGACAGCATGACGTCACTTCCGTTTGTAAAAAAAAAACAAACACCCCTAAACGAGCGCAGTGCAGCAGCTGTGCAAATGACAACATTACATCATCTCTTAATTTAACAAATATATAGGCGATGGGATTGTTTGAACGTCTTATCAGATATAGGTCCAGTTGTTTCAACGTCTGTTTTTCTAAGTTTGAATGATTTCTGAAAGTCAAAAGTTTTGGAAAATGGTCAATAAACAGTAGCTTTTGAACAGTAGGGTTATACAACTTGAAATGACTTTATAATAATAAAGCCCATCCATCCATCCATCTTCAACCGCTTACTCCTTTTCAGGGTCACGGGGAACCTGGAGCCTATCCCAGTGAGCATCGGGCACAAGGCGGGGTTACACCCTGGACAGGGTGCCAGTCCATCGCAGGGCACAATCACATACACACTCACACACACATTCACACACTACGGACACTTTAGACACGCCAATCAGCCTAACATGCATGTCTTTGGACTGGGGGAGGAAACCGGAGTACCCGGAGGAAACCCCGACACACGGGGAGAACATGCAAACTCCGCACACACATGGCCCTGGCAGGACTCGAACCCCGGACCCTGGAGGTGTGAGGCGGACGTGCTAACCACTAAGCCACCGTGCGCCCCTTAATAATAAAGTCATGATTTCATATTTTCAGGTTTGTTATGCATTTGTATTCAAGCCACTCGCACTGTGTACATTGTTATGTACACAGTCCAAATGTAAACTTCACTGCTGTTTCAAGTTCCAGTGTTTTTATTGTCGTTTCAACCATACAGTCCTACAGCTGATACAGTACACAGTGAAACGAAATAACCTTCCTCAAAGAACATGGTGCTACATAAAACTAACTAACCAAATGGGACGACACAGAACTAAATAAGATCTACACATTTCTACACAAAGTGCACGTTCACACGTGTGCTAAAAACACAGGACAGTACAATACTACTGTTGACCATGCAAGCATGTTCATCCATCAATCCATCCATCCATCTCCAACCGCTTACTCCTTTTCAGGGTCACGGGGGAACCTGGAGCCTATCCCAGGGAGCATCGGGCACAAGGCGGGGTGGCTCAGTCGGTAGAGCGGGTTGTCCACTAATCCTCCAACCGTGGGGTTGGCGGTTCGAATCCCGGCCCGGGTGATCCCATGCCGAAGTGTCCTTGGGCGAGACACTGAACCCTAAGTTGCCTCCGATGGCAAGTTAGCGCCTTGCATGGCAGCTCTGCTACCATTGGTGTGTGAGTGTGTGTGTGAATGGGTGAATGAGACACAGTGTAAAGCGCTTTGGATAAAAAAGCACTATATAAGTGCGCCATTTACCATTTATATTTTACACCCTGGACAGGGTGCCAGTCCATCTCACTTCTGCATAAACAAAAAAAGGTGCTTTATTTTGTTGGGACCCAGTCTAGGGTGGGCCACACAGAGTAACCAGCTCGGGATTCATGTTGACTGATTTTTAAAATGTAAATGAGGGAGCCAGGAATAACAACAACACAAGGCGGTTCAAAAAGGTTGTGGTGTATTATATCACACAATATATACAGGTACTATACAAATTAAGCAAACAGGCATATCTTCAGGGTGGGTCCAAGGCCAAAATAATAATCAAACAAATTCTATGATTAGGTAGCTAACTTACCTAAAAGGAAAGAAAAGAAAACACAAATATTCTTCCGTAACTACCTAAACCAAGAAACAGAGACAAAGGGAACCCTCTTCCAAAATAAATGGCAGCCACACCCCCACTTGAAAAGTGTGAAAGTGATGGGGTGCCAAACCGTTGCAGTGCACAATCACACACATGCACACACCTGTTCACACTACAGACAATTTGGACATACCAATTAGCCTACAACACATGGCTTTGGACTGGGGGAGAAAACCAGAGAACCCGGAGGAAACCATCAAAGCACAGGAAGAACATGCACACTTCATGCACACAGGGCAGAGGCGGGATCTGAACCCCAACCCGGGAGGTGTGACATGCTAAACCACCATGCTCCCATTATTATTATTATTATTATTATTATTATTATTATTATTATGATTATTATTATTATTATTATCCATCCATCCATCATCTATACTGCATATCCTACTGGGTCACCGGGAACCTGGAACCTATCCCAGAGAGCATCGGGCACAAGGCGGGGTACATCTTGGACAGGGTTCCAATCCATTGCAGGGCACATACACATAAAATTCATACACCCATTCATACACTATGAACACTATGGACATGCTAATCAGCCTACCATGCATGTCTTTGGACCGGGGGAGGAAACCGGAGTACCTGGAAGAAACCCCCACAGCACAGGGATCGAACCACCAACCCTGGAGGCGTGAGGCAAACGTACTAAACACTAACCCACCGTGTGCCCTATTATTATGCTATTAATAATAATAACAACAACAATATAATATATTTACTTGAGAGGTATCTTGTCATGAAACAAACCTGATTTGAGACTGCAAACAGAGCTCAATCTGAATGTGACACATTGCAGTGTAAACTATTGTTACATTTACATTAATTATATTTAGACTTACAAATGAGAGCACACTCACACACCAATGGTAGCAGAGCTGCCATGCAAGGTGCTAGCTTGCCATCGGGGGCAACTTAGTGTCAACTTCAGTGTCTTGCCCAAGGCATGGGATCACCCGGGCCGGGATTCGGACCACCAACCCTACGATTAGTGGATTAGTGGATTAGTGGACAACCCGCTCTACCGACTGAGCCACAGTGGCTGTGAATCCATTGTATGAACCCATTGTCTGAACCCATTGTTCTCAGGCATGGGTTTCATTGTATCTGGAGGTATTTCGAGTATCTGCATCTGAAGTGATTTTATATCATATAAGACTTCAACCCTTGATTATCCTGGTTGCTATGACG
>JAFFST010055468.1:60070-64318 GCA_022414735.1 Noturus placidus
ATCCTTCGGCCGCTGTTGTATTGACCACAGGCCCCAAAAGGGCAGTCAGAAATGATCTCTTGAAAAGGCCCTTGTTTAGTACTTCAGGGAGAGATTTGTCCCTGCCTGAGCAAACTGTGCATGACATTTAGCTGTGCATCTACTCAAAATGACAAATGATGAGTGACCTCCATGCCTCACGCCTTAACCTAGATGACCTTCAGCGTTTGGGGATTTGTATCCCACTTTAAATTTGGTTATTTTGTACTGTTTTGATGAGTTAACATGAACGAATGGCCATCTACTAATCTGGACTTTAAAGGAAGCCCCTGGGGAATGTGAATACTTGTGTCAGGTCCTCCTTTATCTTGTTTTATTGATCTGATGAAGGCTTGTTTTTAATGTCAGTGATGCACAGAATGGACAAATCACCTCGGTGTGGAAAATGGTTAAATTTTACAGTACGTAATGCTTTCTACTGCTGGTGTCACACTGGTTGTGGTCTCTCTTGTCTCTCTTGTAACTACATACTCTTCATATTAGTTTTATTGTAGTTTTTGAATCAATTATAATACTTGCTGGATATGCTTTAAGATAAACAACTGAATGATAAGCCACAAGTTTAAGATGTTAAATAAAGTATAAAGAATTACAAAGCTGTACTGTAACATTTTCTACTGTCTGGGTCTAACCAGCTGTCCTGCCCATTGCAGTGGCTCCTGATTGAAGCTTTAAAAGTGATTTTGAGGTCTGCAATCATTCTAATCATATGGATGCACTTTGATTATTCATATGAAGCATGTGCCTAACATGCTATGAATTTACAGTCTCTCCTAAATCACTAAGAAGACTTGAGTTGATTGTTATCTAACTAGGCCAGCAGAATCATCAGCTTGGAGAGGAAAAGTGGATAGCTTCAGGTGACACCAGCATGCTGGGGATATTTATCTCTGCCGGAGGTATTTACAGTGGTGCTCATAAACTGTCCTTGAACCTTTAAATGCGTGGTTATTCTTCAGTGCCTGGCATACAGACGAGTGCACAGTGCTCTCTGATAAAGAAAAGGTCCAGCACGAAATAGAAAAGATCAACTCAGAGCTTGTCAGACACTTGTGTAAGGTTAGAAGAGAATTGCTTTCAGTGAGGCATGCTGTTACACAACTCCTTTCTGCTCATGCACCGACAGTCTCCTGGGAAATAAACACCAAATATGTTTTCACTGATGATAGGCAAAGTTAGTTCATCAGCTTGAAAACAAACATTCTTTGGTCTCCAAAACTGATCCTACCCACCTACGCCAGATTGCTACACAGCATGGACAGGAACTTTTCCTTCAGGTTTTTTGTACCCTTTACCTATAGAAGAGCTAACATTAGAGAAGCAATAGAGAGCGGGAAACAATATCAGTATTTCCTGGAAACAGGCGGCACCATATATACAGTAGAACCCCATCGATTGCATCACCATTTAAACTGTATTGGATCCTGTGTTATTATTAGAGAGCTGTTCAGACACGTTATGAATTACACACACACATACACACACACACACACACACACACACACGCACGCACACGCACGCACACACTGATTGATTTTGGCTTCTATTACACTTTGTGCTGGCAAACACTCAAAGGGAAACACAGCCATTACACTTGTAGCATAGTTGCAATGCAACACTGTTTTATGCTCCTTTTTTGAAAATTAGTGATTGAGCTTGGCAGACATTGCTAGCATCATGTCTGAGTTAAGTATAGCAAAATATTGTATATATGTGTTTGTTTATCAGAGAGTCAGTGCAAGAGAGGAAGGAATAAACAGTATTTTATTATAAGTTTCACATCTACAGTAACATATTTCTGCGTTACTATTTCTTTATTTAATTTGATTTATTATATGGCGTAATTAGCAGGTAATCATGTTTTGCATGTTTCCATACAAAATGCAAACAACAGCAGAGGCAGGCAGAGAGATGAGCTAAAGTGCACAGAGGGTGCTGTGTGATTGTGAGAAACAAGATTTTACAAAAGCAATGAGTGTAATTAAAGAGGCGTGCAGCCCCAGCGACACAGCGTCGAGGGCAGAGCTCAAACAAGATGAATCTAAGTGGGTCGCAGGAACACAGTGCATTCTTCCTGCTATAGCATGGCCAACAGTGGAGCAAATCGATGTAAGCATTATTAGAGTAATCAAGATCATGCTGTCTCGGACCAAAGTCTTGAAAAAGAAACTAAAAATGAAAAGCAATATTAGCTCCGGTAACATTATGTGTTTCTGTAGTGTGTCTGCACGTCCAACCTGTGAACTGTCCTCAATCCTAAAGTGATTAATAAGAATGTGACATGGCAGTTCGGATGCTACTGCTTTTATATAAATTTGAACAAAGTAATAGTAATCTTCCATTTGATGCTAAGAGCACTGATTGAATAACAAAACGCTGTATAACACTGTATGGGTTACAAAAAAATATATATAAACTAAAGTCTAAGGTTACTGTACAGGACATTACAGTGATATCATTTAAAAAGGAGGACATCAAATACTCTCATGTCTGATAATGTCTGTCGGATATGCTTGCACCACATGTTTCTGTTGCCTAACAAATGACAGCTTCTCATTTTACTGCTCTCAACATAGCCATTCATATCCCAAGGTCTCTCTAGGAAAGCAAGAAAAATGTACCTCTACGTTAGAAAATATATTTTTAAAAATGATTAACATTCCAAGAAATAATCAATGAAACGTCTTGCAGAAAGGCGAATTCTAATTTATAAGGCAAGAAAAATAGATAAAAAGATAAGATATTTTGCCATTGTATGAAGGCAGTTAAAAAGGTGAGGTAAAAAGTTTGCATATAAAATGACAGCACTGTTCTCGATTCTGATTGGTCAGAACTTCCAGAATTAGTCGGAATTTTCTATAAGAGCAGTTCTGAGTGTAATGATGCCTACAAGGAAAATAACAGGTTTATATTAATACTCATACATTTTTATATATTAATGTTTCTACAGTATAGTAACAACATACTGTACACTGGGACTTGTAAGGTGGACACGCCCTATAAATGGATTAAAAACATTTTATAAACTTTAAAATGAACGGTGATGTTTTCTGTGAGGAGATATTTTGTTATTCATTTTGGAATGAGTCTACAGTGTCAGTGCTTTGTAACAGTCAGAGGTAACGCTGTTCCTTAAAGTTTTCTGATATGGAAAACTCTTCACTGAGGAGGATTTTGTGCTTTTTTCATAACAAAATAAAGCTGTATTTTAAAGAAAAACGGAAGTTGGTGAGGGAAAGACTGTTTAAAGTTATTACAACATAAATGATAACAAGAACTAAGTGGTTTCACAGATGTTCCACAACATCTTTCGGACAAGACGTTAAACTGAAGTGCTGCCGGCAGAAGGGAAATTGAATTATCAGAGATTTTCAAGCCATATAAACAAATGAATGAATTTATTTCTTAATTTATGTATTAAGTCTGTTATAAGATTTTTGAGGATACCGTTGGGTTTCTGTGTATAGAGTATCGCGACTCTGTGTTTAACTGCTAGTGAGCAGGGGGATGGGAAAGGGGAGTGGTGTGAGCCCCTTGCTGGGCAAACAGTTTACATCTTCCCACAATAACTTTGGTACAGAGATAAAATGGACAGCACAGCTGCAGCTTTTTTGATAGTAAAATGCTGTATACAACTACAACAATACAATTATAACATTTACACCTTGCAGGCGCTAGGCAAAAAAAAATAATAATAATGATAATAATTATGAAAAACTACAAATTCTTAAAACCCTTTCTACTAGTCTAACAACTAATGTGGAGTGTGACTCAAATAATTTCAATGCAAAGAGACTCCCAAAACAGACCCCCTTGCTCTAATTGGATAAAATGTATGACTTATAAATGTCACGAATCAAGGATGGGTTCAGAAGCAATCGCAGATATATAACGTTTATTGAACAATTAAACAACAAAACAAAGACACTAAGATAACTCGGCAAAACACTATGGCAAGAAACAAAACACAGTGACATGGAATACAGAAGTCTAAGACAAGGAAAGACAGAGAAACAGTGTAGACAATGGCTGTATATACACGTGTGCTCATTAACAGTGAATCAGGTGCAGGTGTGACATGTAGTGCAGTGGCTGATGGGAACTAAAGTCCAGAGTTTCCTGATACATGACAATAAACATAAATAAATAAATAAATAAATAAATAAATAAATATATATATATATATATATATATATATATATATATAGG
>JAFFST010055468.1:73501-96090 GCA_022414735.1 Noturus placidus
TATTATATATATATTAGTATTTTATAGTTTCTATGGTAACGGCTAATAGGCAGGGACTTGAATAGCAATTGTTATTCACCAAAAAAAAAAGCCTCATACAAATTGATATGGTGGAGTTTTCTAATATGGGGCATTAATTGAACATTTATGGAACAAGTCTCGGTCATCAGTGCTTTGTAACAGTCAGTAAGTTTCCTGCCTCTGGAAAGTCTTCAGTACACAGGAGATTGCACATTTCTCTGTAATATGAAAAGCTGCATTCTGATTAAATTCAAGAGAGGCTGGTAAGGAAACGATTATTTATATCTCCACTAATAACAGTAACAGGAACTAACTTGTCTTGTGAACCTACCATAATGTTAAATATATACAGGTAAAAAGCATGATGTGCTGTTCATTAATACATAAAAAAATTATCACTGTGGGCAAATTGCTATGGTATAAGAGGAATTAATCACTCCAGTCCTTGCTGATATACAAAATAATCTACTTCCACGTGGTAACCACATCACTTCTTCATAGATCATTTTCCTATAAAAGTTTGGCCCGTTTTGTTCTAGTCCATACATTTGTAATGTATGATATCCTTTTTTGAATTCTTTTTAAACGTAACACCTAATAGATGGTATATAGCAGTGAAAAACCGAATCATTGTAGCAGAGAAATCACGAGGAGGAGAAGCAAGGCAGTAGGGAGGCTGGTGTTAGTGCTGACCATTACGCCCAGGCAAATATGAGATCTGGATGAACAGAAACTTATTATATTACTTCTGGTTGTTATTAACGGAACAAATAGTACAACATGCATAAGATTTCAGGTTCGTTTCTTTGGCTTTGTTCCACTCTGTTTGTTTTTGTACTATGTGACTTTGAAGTGAAATGGAAAAATTATATTTATTGGGTTTCATATTTGATTCCATTCATATCAAAAAGACCTTTAAATACACTGTAACGATGACAAAACAGGCATTTCCCTATAAATCTGGATGAATCAGCAGAATACATAATAAATGGTAACAAATGCACTATTATTGAGCTCATACCTAAAGGCATATTCATACAGTTTGTACTACAGGATTTATTGTAGCATCGAAATGCATATGCCCAGTGATCATAAATGCTAGCTGTCATCTGGCATCACTTCTCTTTGGAATACTTTTGCTATTGCACTTATTTTCCCAAATGTTTATGTGGTACAATGAATAGTTTGTGGGCGGCTGTGGCTCAGTCAGTAGAGCAGGTTGTCCACTAATCGTAGGGTTGGTGGTTTGAATCCCAGCTCGGATGATCCCATGGCGAAGTGTCCTTGGGCAAGACACTGAGCCCTAAGTTGCCCCCGATGGCAAGCTAGCACCTTGCATGGCAGCTCTGCTACCATAGGTGGGTGAATGAGACACAGTGTAAAGCGCTTTGGATAAAAGCGCTATATAAGTGTGCCATTTACCATTTTTCGTGTTTTTGCCATTTGATCTGGCCCGATAGATTTTTTTCCCTGATGTCATTCATGCTGCTAGTAGTGGCTAGGCTATGCTGACATTTTGCTCAGGTTCTGTAACGGCTCAGTGTCAGGTTCAGAGATAAGGCCAGCATCACCCTGGCTCTCGATAGCCCCACGACAGGGCTGCCAGCACAGCCAATAGTGACTAATGACAGCACATAGCATTGCAAACGTACGTGAAGTCCACGTGCCCGACTAGACTGAGGTACAGAACCAGTCACTTCACACTGCAGTGCTCAGAGTCTGATAGAGTGGCATTCGGTTATGACAGCTGATCGGCTGAAGACATCCATTTTGATTGAATCCAAACAGCTTAAAGCAAAATTCATTTATAATTAATTAAATATAATTGCAGCAGTCATGCATATATTTGAGCTGTTTGCTTAGTGTTTTCCCCCTACACACTAAACGAATTAGTATATCTACCTCCCACATGGTAAGGTTGGATCGACTGAAAGAAATGTAACTTTGTAGCACAGAAATTTCAATCCATGCATCCATCCATTTTCAGTATCACTTATCCTACACAGGGTCACAGGGAACCTGGAGCCTATGCCAGGGGACTTGGTGCACAAGGCGGTGAACATCCTCGAAAGGATACCAACCCATCGCACACACACCCATTCACACACTACAGACAATTTGGAGATGCTAATCAGCCTACAATGCATGTACTGTATTTGGACTGGGGAAGGAAACTGGAGTTCCCAGAGGAAATCCCCGATGTACGGGGATAACATGCAAGCTCCGTGCACACAGAGCACAGGAAGGAATCGAACCCCCAATACCGCAGGTGCGAGGCAAACAAGCTAACCACTAAGCTACCGTGCCCTCCTTGATTAAAATCAATATGCAATAAATAACTTTACCTCTTTTATTAATATATTGAGTGTTGTCCCTCCATAAAGTATGTGCTTTTCATGCCATTAGACATATCAGGCTCATGAAACTCATGAAATTAATTTTCAAAAGTTTGTATTCTCATAAACCAAAAGAGTTTACAGGGAATATAATTGTGTTCATTTTGAAAATACCTACGGTAATGTACTCCATTATCATGTGACTTGCAAGCCTGGTTGTGTCTGCAGAGAACAGGAGAAATTACATGAGTTTCATACAGGTGCAAACAGTTATGTCACACTCCTTCCTGCCTGACATCGGCCACCTTTTTGCTCATCAGAGCCATGTATCATCCCATCACAGTCAGCTGACTTGGCTGGTGCTGTGTTTGTGTTTTGTCGTGTTTGATCTCCATGAGAAGCAGCGAGTCGAGCAAGAGGCTAACTCTGGCTTTGTCTGAAACAATCTGGGTGATTAAAACACAGAGTGGTGCTCTCAGTGACAGGCCTGCTCTCCTTTATAGACAATCTGGAGCCTAATGCCGCATGTAAAAGAGACAGAGCAAGAGGATATGGAGCAGATGCAAGAGGGATAGAAAGAGACATGAAAAAATAGAATGATATAACACAGGGAGAAAAAGAGAACTGAGTGTACATAACACGCTGTAGGTTTGCTTTTTGATTGTTCACCTTTAAGTTTGACAAGTTCACTGTGACCCATGTATTATAGACTCTACAGCACAGTTAGCAAATATCTAGTTCATACTAAGCCACGAAGATGACATGGTGGGTTTTTTTTTAATATGTGGGCACAAATGAATATACTTTTAAGTTAAGTTAAGAATATATTGTAGCGTTAAGTTTCTCAAGGTCTATTTGGTGGCCACCACTTGTGGCAACTGTTTTTTAAAATGAGTGAGAGACAGAGAAATCAATTGATTTAGACCATCGTGGCTACAGGAACGTAAGCATGCAGATGATTCATCTAACTTTAGTTTGAATTCTCAAAGAAATATAATTTTTCACTCTTTCCCAGCAGATCATGGACTGGAGGCCAAATATGACATTCCACTTAGTTATGTTACAAGCTCATGTTACGCAATTCGTGGCCACAACATCATAATTTGTGGACATGAAATACTCAATTGGGGGGCACAGTGGCTTAGTGGTTAGCACATTTGCCTCGCACCTCTGAGGTTCAGGGTTTGGTTTCCGCCTTAAGCATATGTGTGCGGAGTTTGCATGTTCTCTCCGTGCCTCAGGGGTTTCCTCTGGGGACTCCGGTTTCCTTGCCCAGTCCAAACACATGTGTTGTAGGCTGATTGGCTTCTCTAAAGTGTCTGAATATAATGTGTGACTGGGGTAGGCACCCCATCTAAGGCATCACCCGCCTTGTGTAGGATAAGTGGTACACAAAATGGATGGATGGATGGATGGATGTAGATACTCAGTACATGGCCTTGAAACACTAACCCATGGTCGGCTATGCCTCAATACAAATTAACCACCATGTCACCCCAGAGGCTCTGTACGCTCATGTTACTACGGAAAGACATTGCTATGTAACAGAATGGCATTGACTTTGCTCATTAATTTGTACAACATTAAAAGTTGTATAATGTAATAAACAGTTTGTTCTTCAGATATTCTTATACAAATTCTTGCCATGAATGCATCCAACTAAGTGGCTAGATCTTTGTCCACCACGCATGATGAGTGTGCTTTGTTATAAATAGTCTAGTCACCACCTGCATGTTTGGTGTCCATGCTTTCATCTCAGCTTAGCTCTTAACAAACAATTATCTTAAGTAAGCAAAGAAAGTGCTCAGATTCCACTCTTTTGAAGCAATTTTTTAAATCTTATTTTTTGTACACATTTTGACTCTCCACAGTATGCATACTACTGTACTGTATAGATATCTATTTGATATAATGATCAAATATGTATTAATGTTGTATTAAAATATGTATTAATGATGTATTAATTGTAAGGTCATTAGCATAATAATTAGGAATGCATGGTTGTCAGTAGATAGTGTACAATCCACTGTGCAAAATCAGAGACACAGATTCACACAGGGTAAAAGAAGGGCACGAAGACTAAAGGGTTTTGTTCTTCCTCAAAGGAAATCCAAAAGTCTGCGATGCTGCTGCAAGGTGAGGTAAACTATTGGGTAATGTTTAGGTTTTTGTTCCTTTCAGCAGGATATAACGTTTGCTACATGGGCTCTCACACTGTGAATAGCTGAAATGGTACGGAAATAAAGAGCAGGATTATGTTCTGTGCTCAGGCCAAAGGAAGGTCCTGGCTTTAGTGCAGACTCATTTAACCTACAATGCCCTCCATAATATTGGCACCCTTGGTAAATATGAGCAAAGAAGGCTATGAAAATTTGTCTTTATTGTTCAACCTTTTGATCATTTAATTGCAAAGACAACACAGGTTTATAAAAAATATATATTTTTTAAATAAAAGTAATTTAGGTGCCAGTAATTGGCACCCTTTTAATGAATACTTTGTGCAACCTCCCTTTACCAAAATCACAGCTATGAGTCTGCTCTTATAATGGATGTTGGAGAATACATGGCAAGGGATCTGAGACCATTCCTTCAAACGCTGGTGGACTCTCTTCTTCAGTTCACCCTACAGGTTTTCTATGGGACTCAAGTCAGGAGAATGGGATGGCCATGGCAGGACCTTTATTTTGTGTTCATTTAACCATTTTTGTGTTGATATTGATGAATGTTTTGGATCATTATCCTGCTGGAAGATCCAACCATGGCTCATATTTAACCGTGGGCATGAGGTACTTTTCCATATGTCTACGTACCTCTCTGTGTGCATCAAAACCACCTCTGGTGTTTACTGACAGAAGCTCTCTTTTGGTTTCCTCTGACCATAGAACCCGATCCCATTTGAAGTTGCAGTAGTGTCTGGCAAACTGAAGATGCTTGAGTTTGTTTGTGGATGAGAGTAGAGGATTTTTTCTTGAAACCCTTCCAAACATCTTGTGGTGATGTAGGTGACTTTAGATTGTAGTTTTGGAGACTTTCTGTCCCCAAGACACAACTAACTTCTGTAATTCTCCAGGAAAATTTTTTGGCCAGTCAAACCATCCTCTTCATAGTACGTTGAGACAATATAGACACATGTCCAATTCCAGGTTGATTCATAACATTTCCAGTTGACTGGAACGTCTTAATTATTGCCCTGATGGTGGAAATGGGCATTTTCAATGCTTGTGCTTTTTTTTATTGTCACTTCACATTTTTTTGACGCTCAACAAGGTTTTGCTGCACATCACAGCTATATTCCTTGGTCTTAACCATTGTTAAAAATGACTAAGGGAATTTGGCCTATGTGTTACATCAAATTTATACACCTGTGAAACAGGAAGTCATGGTTGAACAATTTCCTGTTTCTAGTCATCCAGGTGTAATAATTTTTTTTAATATATATAGTAGGAATATACTTCAAATATACATTTCTCATATGAATTCCTAAGGGTGCCAAAAATTCTTGCACACATATATTTAACAAAGTTTCTTTTTTTTTTGATAAAACTGTGTTGAGTTTGCAATTGTCTGATATCAATCAAAGATCAAAAGGTTAAACAATAAGACCATATTTCACAGCCTCCATGCTCATATTTTCCAAGGGTACCAATATTATTGGAGGGCAGTTCAATATAGAAACATGGCTTAAAGTTCACAGTCATAGCACTTGACTTAAAAAGCTTTGAAACTGGATTCTCCCATGGTATGCTCCAGTAACTCTATGGTAATAGTGCTCTAAGGTGAATTACTGAATAAGAAACTACCGCTTTAAGGGGTTAAATGTGAGGTTATGGGGATATTTGGCATCTATTAACCATTTTAAGTATGACTTCATTAAAAGTTGCATAAGAAGCTTCAGGGATACAAATAGTCTGGTTGTTCAGATGATCTCTTGTATCTGTCATGAACACCTCCTGCTAGAACGCTGCATGCTAGAACAGATGAAAAATGTTCTCTTCTCCAATTATTTTGCTGAAAGATATAACAGATGGCCTGGTCGGTATGAATATGCACACAGGCGTGTTTTTGTCTAGAGGAATACCAGTCATACAGTGAGGAAACCCTGCTCCATTCACACGTTTAAACAACACCGCAGTGTTGCTGTTTGAATTATATTTCATATTATGTGTGAAAATGTAGATTTTTTTTTTCACTTGTTAGAATTTTTTCATCACTCAGCATGATGGCACTGCGAGAAGTGCTGCTGCCTTATAGCTGCAGGGTCCCCAGTTGAATCCTGCACTCGGGTTACTGTTTGTATGGAGATTCCCTTGTTCTCCTCAGGTTCTCCGGTTTCATTTCACCTCCCAAAACCACACTGGTAGGAGAACTGGGGACTCGAAATTGCCCCTTGATGCGAATGTGTGAGTGTGGTGCCAGATGATAGAGAAGACTAGTGTCTTGCTCCCAGTGTTACTGGGATAGACTCTGGATCAACAGGATAAAGTGCTTATTGAAGATGAATGAATGATGAAAATCTTTATTCATCATACCCTTTATAGTAATAACAGCTCCTCAATATTGTCGAAATATTTCAAGTTTTCACACCTAATAGTTGTTTAAAGACCACGTTCAGTGGAATCAGATATGACTCCTTGACTTCTTGGTTAGAATGAAAATTTGCAGCCCTTTGTGGATAAGAATAACAAGACTGATCTATAGTTTTACAGTAGAATGACTCTGTCACCCAATGAGATCTCTATCTGTCTCTTTCTTGTCTTCCTCAGCTGTGAAGTAACCATTAGGACAGGAGGCTCAGGATGAAAAGATGGCAACCTTGCTGTTTCCACCGGGTTCCGACAGCTTGCACCGGTTCACTCGTGAATCCCTGGCTGGCATTGAGCAGCGGATCGCCGAAGAAGAGGCGCAGAAGGCCAGGGAGTACCAGGAGGACTTGGGTGAAGTGGAGACTCCCAAGCCCCGGGCAGACCTCGAGGCCGGGAAGCAGCTCCCCCGCATTTTTGGAGACATTCCATCAGGACTGGTGGGGGTGCCGCTGGACGACATCGACCCATATTACTTCAAGAACAAGAGAGTGGGTGCTGAAGTTTCATACCTGTGTTCACACACACACATACACACACACACACACACACACACACACACACACACACACACACACACACACCTACAATACTGAAAGTAATTAAGCTACCAATCTATTTCCTTTAAGCAGTTAAACAGATGTGCTATAGTGTGAAGAATATTGTTTGATGAAGAGTAACTGTCAGTGCAGATTTTGAAGTTGGCCAGCAGAGTTGATTTATTTCAGCTGATTCAGAGAAGCCTGGGAAAAAAGGAAATAACTGATGACAAGCATGAGTCACTGAGCTGATGATGGCTACTAATGCTGGCACTGCTGCGCTGGCTGGTGTCTTATACACATTTTCTCTGAGACCCACCACACAAATCTGCCTTTTCATGAATTTCAGATTAGGCGAACATTTTGGTACATTGTTGTGTGAGAGAACTTGGTGTATGTAGAATGACACTCAGTTGCTCTAATGGCTAAAGCTAAAAAGCAGCTTAAAAAGTGCAAACATTATATCCAGAATTTCCTCAAATGTTTCCCATCCTGACTCCTTACTCTGGCTTACTGTGAAAGTTTTTTATGATGTTTACTTTATTTTCTACAGTACATGTAATACTTTTGACTATTGTAGATATCGTATTGTAGACTATTGTGCATCAGTGACTTTGCTTTTAATAGACATCTTTACGGTGTTATCAGCAAACTATGTCTCCCACATGTCCTGTACTCGTGAAATCCATGGTCGAATGCAAGCCACAATTGTCAGCTTAATACATGCTCTTGTTGACACTGACAAGGCCACTGTACGGGAGGATTAAGTCAGTTATCTGAGACTGTGAGCCTAGTAGAAAGGTTAGCCATAGCAGATGAAGGCTTGCTTGGTCTTTTATTCAGCAGCCCTCTGTTATATTCAACAGAAGAGCAAGGCTTGAACAAATGCTGCTGTTTCTGGTGTTGCCAGTGCTATGTTTTTGGTTAAACCTAGCTTCTGGCTTGGAGAAGTTTGTACTAGGTTACATAAAAGAAAAACTCATATACAAAAACACAGCCTCAGAGTCCTAACTAAAGGTGGTCTACTTTTTCTACTTTATCTTTCTTTTTTTGTCTGCTCTGTTATTTCCACTTTTGTCCTCTCTTTTGTTATTTCCCAATTTTCATATGCCCGCACTCTGCTTGCACTGCAGACGGTCTCCCACAGGATATCTGAGGGAGGTAGAAACAAATAGCAGCAAGCGCGACCCAAATGTTACATAAAGATATGCAACGCGATCCACAAATCACTGCGTTTAAAAAGGTTACAGAAGGGCAGGGGGCCGGAATGCTGAGAAAGGTGGCTAGCATGTTTCTAACACATTCTTTTGTTCAAGGACAAGGAGAAAAAGAAGATAGAGAGATAGTTCTGTTGACACATCATGCCACAGTTGCGGCGGGGAAATTTGCTGACCCTGATGGTGGCAATTATTCTTCATGCGTTGACTACTCGCATTATTTATGCGAGGGTGAGATGGTATAAATTTAGTGCGGTAAGGAAGCCATGAATCCTGGGCAACCAAGCAGGGCTGTTTGCGTAGAGTGAGGATAGAGAGCCTCCATGCTCCTGTCACCCATAGTGACAGTGTCCCCCGATAGCACATATCCTCCCATTGAACCCTGCTGTAATTCATTTGTTAGCTGCTCTTTGCGCTTTGTCTTCTTCAAATTTACTGGTTGGAAGAAGGAAGGCTGTTTGTATGAGAAAGAGCTATGAGTTTGCCATTGGAGGCACACCTTTATATTTTTAACAGATTTGCACAGCACTGTGTAGATCAATAATAGAAGGACAAATCAGGTGCAGGGCTGTCGTATATTTTTGTCTGTATGATGATGAATTGCTAAAAGGAATGTGCTTGATATAATGTGCCTGTTCTGTTATGACACGTGTACAGCTAGCTCTTATAAGCCTGTCCTTTGACAAAGTTTAAAGCGACAATTGTAGCTACATAAGTACTACTTCACAATCAGGGCCGGATGGTATAAATGGTAAAAATACAACTCAATTTGTGATATCCACATTGTCTGTGTTTGCAGTTAACAAGTGGATTCAAGTGGATTATTTCAAACTTTTGTGGAAACAAGTACGACGTCAATATTAATGCTCATAAGTAAAACTGCACCATATGGTATGAAGTAGAGGCTGGGGTTGATTTCTTTCTAGTTCAGACTGCAGATTATTTACAGCGTACTACTGATTGTCACGAAACTGCTTCAGTTGGAGTCCTTTAGTGCTAATTTATTTAAACCTGCTACACTGACACTTCCATAGCATGACAGGGGTGCACATGAAATGAAATACAACGAGCAACAAACATGAACAAGCTGGATGATTTACTTACTCACTGATTTTGCTCTGAGAAAATGCTCTTAGATGAGAAACTTGAAGGAAATAAACTAAGAAAACATTGGACAATCAAAATACCGATTACACAAAGGGAGAGAGCTATGAGTTTTATGTTGTTTCAGTGAAAGAGCTGGCTAATCGCAAAGAAATTAATTCAGTCATGGCATGATGTAGCCTACAAAAATATTAATCATGAATGGTGATGCTTATCAGTCCTTTAATGAGTGTCTTTGCTTGTTAGTGTAATAGTTTTATGCCTATGATGAGATCTCGTTCTATATAAAGCTCAACCATAATGTTTTTTTTCATTGTAATAGTAGTTATTGATAGCAAGTTGATTTTATTAGCCTTCAACCTTTAATTTTATGACAAGCCATCTCTGAGTACAAATTGTATTGAATTGTACAGTGAGGATAAAAAGTATTTGATCCCCTGCAGATTTTGTACGTTTGCCCACTAACAAAGAAATGATCAGTCTATAATTTTAATGGTAGATTTATTTGAACAGTGAGAGACAGAATAACAACAAAAAAATCCAGAAAAACACATGTCAAAAATGATATAAACTGATTTATATGATTTGCAAATTGATCAAATACCTTTTCCCCCCACTGTAACTACACAATAGCACATTATAATAATATATTTATGCCTATGTGTGTCTGTGTATTTGTGTGATGTGTCTGTGTGTATGTGTGTGTGATATGTCTCTCTGTGCACATGTGTGTGTGTGTGTGTGTGTGTGTGTGTGTGTGTGTGTGTGTGTGTGTGTGTGTGTTCACACATTATTTTTTCTGTTCAACATTCTGCATGTGGAACCTGTGCGTAGTTTGAACTTGAATGTTTTTGGAATGTTATATCATGGTTATTGTCACTTGTGTTCTAATTGATTTTTTTCTCTCTTTTCTCTCTTTTCTCAACAGACTTTTATAGTACTAAACAAAGGGAAGGCCATCTTCCGATTTAGTGCCACATCTGCACTCTATATTTTTAGCCCTTTTCATCCTGTTAGAAGAGTGTCGATAAAGATTTTAGTACATTCATATCCTTTTTGCTGTCCAACTAAAGGCTCAATTGTACAGTGTCTGCTAAAGTTTTGAAATTGTATTGATTTCTCATGATACTAAAACTGTACAGTAGCTTTCACTCTTTAAAACTCTCCTCCTGCTTGTATCGTTCTTCTCGCTTTGTATTTTCATATATTTTTTTCTCTTTTCTTTGAACTTTATCGTTATTTTTTTATTTATTTCTTTATATTTTTTCATCTTAATGCTTTTCATTTTCTTTCCTTTCCCCTTTTTATTTCTCTTTCCCACTCTTAGGAGTGGCTTTAATAGTTGAAAAGTTTTTACATATTAATAGCAAAGTCCTTATTCTCCTCCGAAGAGCGGAGGTAAATAGATCATGTATCTTTTTAAATGAACAAAAGTGGGTATTTTCTTCTGTGCAACTGCTTCAATTTGTCTTAAATATATAGGGTCAAAATATATAGAAAGTCTCCAAATATGCAAAGTTAGCATGGGTATGCGTGACATTTAGCCATCAGTCATCTAGTTCAGGAAGTCAAGATGTCTAGGCATGAGCTCACTTGTGCATTCTCAACAAACTACTCAGACCCTGACATTCAAGGTCTTGTATGCTATGTATGGGTGCTCCTTTGTGTGAACAATGCCAAGTTTGGATGGCTTGATTCCCAGCTATGGAGTGATCAAACCTCCAAAGACCTCAACGCCCCACACCCTTCCTTTGCCAGCAGCTGGTAAAAATAGCAGGCAAAGCAGTTAGCCATGTTTCAGGGTGTTGAGAAATATTAGGCTCGTGGACACTTTGCTCTTGTCAGGGCGATAAGCAGGTGAAAAGAGTTGCACTGGAGGTACTGTGAGGGTTCGCCCAGCCCCCCTTTGCAAAACATTCTCCTTCTAGGGCAGCGAATGTGTATGTGAATGACCCACACCCACCACAGTGATGTCCAGTGTTATGCAGACACCATATTTTAACTCTATCGCAGATTTCAGAGGTATGATATAAAAGACAAAGACATGGTTTTATGTGTGTGTGTGTGTGCATGCGCTGGCTGAGTGGTGAAAAGTACTCACTTCCAGGCGACGGCACAGACGCCACACGCCTGCGCTAATAGCAGATTACCCGCAGGAGTGGGCGCCTGGAAACATGTTTGATTAGCCAGTGCCACAAGAGCACAGTCATAACATGCAGCCTAACAGAGAAGGCAGAACGCAGCTCCGCCGTTCCACACTGAAGTGATTGCACTCATTAGAAAAATGCGAGAAATGCGATTCACAAATCAGTGTGTCGGCGCCAGGCAACATAAGCAGCCTATCGGAGGGGTGAAATAACCTTAAGACAAGCTGCCGACAACACATGCTCTCCAGCACGTCCAAGACTTGACAGGCCATTCTGAGAATCAGACGACTCAGATTGTAGCGCTGTAAGATTTTCCCATGAAGCGGATTTAGGCATAATTGATTAAGCTGAGTCTTCAAAATAAGGTCTTAACAGCATTCTGGCAGCTTTATTTGGCTGTGAAGCTGAAATGGACTTTTCCCAGTACAAATGAGAGTAGCATGCCTTTGTCTAGTCAGTCGGCTGTGTGTGTGGTTATGATGCACAGTGAATGGTGCAGGGTAAAGGCTGGCATAACACGACAGTCCCCACAGGCCTCTGGTAATTTAGGGCTGATAGTACTGACACTGCGACTTTCATAATCAGGAATATTTCTCCATCAATCACAGAGAAATGATTACAGATGAGGGTTTTTTTTTTTCTACAAAGGCTATATGATAACAAACCCCCACATTGTAAATTGAAAATAATGCGCAGTATTTTGTGTGCAGTTGAATTAATTATTATATATTGGAGGAGTGATGATTTACTATGTGTGCTATGGAGAGAAAGAGAGTTAATTGTTTACATCTTTTCACTTATATTATTTAAAGTGTTACTAAGCGATAACACTTTGCAATAACAGTACATGAATAATCATTACATTTATTCATTTAGCAGACGCTTTTATCCAAAGCGACTTACAAATGAGACACACTCACACACCAATGGTAGCAGAGCTTCATGCAAGGTGCTAGCTTGCCATCGGGGGCAACTTAGGGTTCAGTGTCTTGCCCAAGGACACTTCGGCATGGGATCACCCGGGCCGGGATTCGAACCACCAACCCTACGATTAGTGGATTAGTGGACAACCCGCTCTACCGACTGAGCCACAGCCACCCTAATCATGCACTAATACCTGAAGTAATACTTACTGAGATATGAAGTAATGATGAGTTAAACCATGTACTAATCGCAAACTAATGAAGAGCTAACCTTAACTACCTTTCAAACTACGACATGAATTCATGTGTGAATAACGACCCTCTTAAGTATGTTAGTACATGCTTGTTAGTTAATGTTCTAATTAACTCGTAGGGGTAAACTAAATCAAACATTCTCTATAAGAAAGATAATGAATTAAACGTGAAAAATTTTGTATTGTTTATTATCAAACGTAGACAGACACACTAATAATAAACACCAATAATTTCATCTCAACACAAGAGAAATGGGTGACTGTTCATAACGATTTAAAGTCGGGAGATCCGATTGACTTCAACACAGTCCATAAAGCAGTCCAAATAAACACAGACTAAAACACCTGGGAATAATCTTATAGAACACTGGTTTTATAGATAATAATAGATAATATCATCTGCTAAATGAATAAATGTTACTGAATTAATTTCATGCGTGTGGGCAAAGGAGCAGTTCCCTTGGGCACAACCCCCAGAGCATGTACTAGGACTACAGTGGGATTTGAAGAGGAAAGTATGGAGAATGACCCAAAACAGGTTAAGATCAAATTATTAGTGTTTACTAGTAATGCATCTTTCTACATTTGATCAGGAGGATCAAGGGGGTCGTTATTCACACATGAATTCATGTCGTTGTTTAGGTTAGCACTTCATTAGCTTGTGATTAGTACATGGCTTAACTCATCATTACTTCACATTTCAGTAAGTATTACTTCAGGTATTAGTGCATGATTATTCATGTACTGTTATTGTAAAGTGTTACCAGAAAATACAAAAATGTAGTTTCTCCAAACTAAGCATATCATTTATTTCATTTCTTTATATGTCTGTGAATTCATACAAGAGCAATCTCTAAGCACCAAAGAAGGTGAATAGCTGTATCTTTTTTGAGTATGAAAAGGACTGTGCCGTGGTCACTACTGATTATTTGGAATATGGAGGTTTTTGCTGCTGCACATTACTTTTTGATATAAGCCATCCACATGGATAGTCTAGTAGCAGAAATCAATCCGGATGTTAATGTAAGCATCTTCCCAATTAAGATGAATTTTAAAGTATAGTTAAACAGGTATTCTGGGGGAGAGATTGGACGGAAACATCTTTAAAAATTCCCCGATGTCACTGATGGAGCGAAGTGGGAACATAATAAGGCCCAGATTACGTGAATATGCAGAGGTTTCAAATTGCCCATTTTGAGGGAAAATGATGAGAATAAGACAAAGTAGGAGGGCCACATACTGAGACTGTATTTACAGAAGCAGGATAGGCCCACGCCTCACTGACTGAGTTATAATTTTCAGCATCATTTAGCAGAATGAGCAGATGTCAATTACTGTCAACTGGTTGCTATGAACAAGTCTGTTTTTTTAGACCCCTATATTACAAGTTCTATAAACCTGTAATCAAAGCCTGCTATGGAAACTTTACTGTAAGAAAGAGTTTCACATAGGAGTTTGACATTACTTTTCACTTATTAGTGTTGGACTTAAAAACAGTGTACAGAAATGTATTGTTTTAGAGGAGATGTTGAGAGATTTTGTGACTGTAACATTTATTTATGAAATGCAGTGTTTAAGTAATTGAACAGTTGCACAGATTTCTTGTGTGTTTTCTCTTTACTCCAGTACCTTAATAGTACTACTACTACTACTACTACTACTACTAATTCCATCCATCCATCCATTTTTGTACCACTTATCCTTACTGGGTCACAGGGAACCTGGAGCCTATCCCAGGGAGCATGGGGCACAAGGTGGGGACACCCTGAACGGGGTGCCAATCCATCGCAGGGCACAATCACACACCCATTCATACACTACGGACACTTTAGACATGCCAATCAGCCCACAATGCATGTCTTTGGACTGGGGGAGGAAACCGGAGTACCTGGAGGAAACCCCTGCAGCACGGGGAGAACATGCAAAGTCTGCACACACTGGGTAGAGGCAGGACTCGAACCCCCGACCCTGGATGTGTGAAGCAAACAGGCTAACCACTAAGCCACCGTTCCCCCAATAATGATCATTTAAAAAGTTAAGAAATAATAAATAAGTAAATAATAGCTCCACTATGACTCTGACCAGGATAAAACAGTTAATGATGATGATGAATAATCTTCATTCATCAGTAGGCACTTCATCCTGTTCAGGGTCACAGTGAATCCGTAGCCAAGGAACACTGGACTTGAGGCAGGAATACATCCTGGAATACACCCACAAACATTGACACCTAGGGACAATTTAGAGTAGACAATCCACCTACTGGCATGTGGATTTCTGCATTCTACATGTCCCGTCCAAGGTGTATTTGTGTCTAATCTTCCTTTCTGTTCCTGGCCTTTCTGTTCTTCATGTTTAGCAGTCTTCTTATCTTGCAATCAAAAAGTACTTTCTTTTTTGCTTCTGAACAATGTACTAAACACCTGATTTTGTCACATGAGATGCCATGTAATGCTTTGTCTCTGATCTGTTATTCTAATATTTCCGACTCATCACAGTATGCATTGCTGGCACTTTGTTACTGCTTGTAAGTTGAGAGCAACAAAGGCAAATGTCACAACTATAATCAACTCTAAAGCTTTTGTTAGCTGTCTTGTGCTTGAACTAATTTTGCCACAACTGGCCAAGTTTCAATCTAAGGGAAGGGACTATGTATTAAAAGGGATGTGCTTCTCGTGTTGTTGTAAATACCCTTAAATTAAAATAGGCTTTTAATATCATAGTCATCATTTCATTGCAACTTTATTGTGTCCGAGAGGTTTTTTAATGTCCACATTTTCCTTAACACTCTTACATTATTCAGTTTGTTCATTATGTGCACTATTTTGACAAACTGTTGCTTCATGGCCATGTCGGAACCAGTGCAGTGGGCCAAGTATGTCGAGTAAGTATTCACTTTTCTCCTCTCTCTGCCTCTCTCTCTCTATAGGTAATGAAGCCTGTCCGGACTAAAAAGACTCTCTGTCAGTTCCTCTTTACGTCTTTCTGTTCTATCTCATGACCCTCTTTGACTGTATTGACCTCTATACTGTACCCTGTTTGTCCTGATGTAAAGCTTTGCCAGGTGTTTGTTGCCTTGCCAACCTCAATTAGCAAGTAAGTTAACAATACGACTGTGTCGAGCCCATGACTTTGCTAATTGCACATCTGCTATGCTACATTGGAATGAAATCATGGTATGGTTGTCATATACCGTTATACCATTCTGCCTTCCTAAATTTTCATTAAAGGGAGTAATTCTTTGAAAGGAAAAATAAGGTCAAAACCAATCAAAAGTGGCACAAATGGGATATGAATAGTTTTAGATGGATTTGGCCAACACAGTATATATAAATATATATATTTTTTTTAAATAGAAGAACATGGGTTAAATCCTATCTATCTATCTATCTATCTATCTATCTATCTATCTATCTATCTATCTATCTATCTATCTATCTATCTATCTATCTATCTATCTATCTATCTATCTAGTTGTATTGTCTGTTCTGTCTTCTTTGTGGTCTGTCTTCTGTCTATCTGCCTCTGTGTGTGCCAGCCTACTTGCCTGTCCATCTGTCTTTCTGTGCACTTGTGTGTCGCTGCCACAGTCCTTCCACACAGATCATTGCTCTTTCAGCGTGTTTGTGGATCTGCCTGTTTGTCTCACAATATGTCTGTTGATCATTTTCAGCATCAGTAAGGGCCCAGATGCAGTTTGTGCATGCTCCACCTGCATCAGAATGGATGGAATGGATTTATCCCATGTTTAAATGACCTGATGTAGTTTGCCGTATTCTGAGACTTGCACTGCAGTGTAAGTTACTGAACGTGAGCAGTGAGGCTTGTGTCAGTTCACACAAGTTCACCTTTAATGAAGACCACTGCACTTGTGTCTTTCGGACTAGGTGCACCGTCACAAAGCATTCGGTCTTTTTTCTCCTTGAATAGGTTTTGATTGGAATGTAGCATGCAATGAACTTCAGATGATGACTAGACCTATTCTGACCCAGTTAATCGTTGTACCTCTCAGCACCTTGTATCCTGATTTCTCTAGTACTACATGTGTGCATACTATGGCTAATGTGAAAAGAAGTTTGGAGAAGTTTGGTTACGCAAGTTTTTAAATGCCAACCTGTAATTATAAACCAAACAGGTATTTAGAAAGAGAATTTAAAAAGCAAAGCTTCCAGCAAAGCATTTTTTTAAAGACTGATGACATATAAAATCATACCCTTTAATTTAATAAGCTGGGTTTTATTTTAGGTGTTTTTTGCATTACTTTTATGCTACAAGCCCATGCTTTGGTGTGTTGAGAGGTATGATATTCTCAAAGCAGATTTGACATAAAAAAGAGCACCAAACCTAGTTAAATGAGAGTGAGAGTAAGGTAGAACAGAAGAAACAGAAATATGAGCGTGCACTTCAGAATGCTGCATCCTTCATCTCAGTCACTACCCACTCCATCAGATTTTTTTTTTGTTTTTTTTTGCTGGATTTTATGCCCATTCTTGATGAGTGCGAACTCATAAGTCATCCACGGTCAAAGGAGCTTGTCTTTCATACCTCAGGGGCTGCTACTGTACTGTACATGTGCTTTCCATGTCTTGTTGGTTCTCAAGTCAAGTCAAGTCACACAAACACACACACACATACACACACACATTCCGCATTGCTCCATGTCTGTCTTGTGTCAATTTTTCCTCCTTTTTCAAACTCTGTTCACTGTGGATCAGACCATGTTTTAAAAAAGAGGGGAGACTTGAACTATTGACTTCTCTTTGCCAACCATGCTCAATTGTCTGTACATTTCTCTACCCTATTTTCTTCCCCATCCTTTGCTTCTTGCCTAGGTACACCTTCACGGGGATCTACACGTTTGAGTCTTTGATAAAAATTTTGGCGAGAGGATTCTGCATCGGACCATTCACCTTCCTGCGGGATCCATGGAACTGGCTGGATTTCAGCGTGATTGTCATGGCGTAAGTACTATCTTCTGGCCTTTGATTATCTCCACTTTGACCCTGTTTATCCCCCGGCCACCACCTCCTTTTGGATTTTCTATAGACTAGAATTATCCTCTATATTTGCTGTATAGTAAGATTATGATGGAACGGATAAAATGGTCACATATTTTCACATCTTCCATCTTAAAGCTACAGTATGTAAGATTTTTTGAAATTTCACCCTCTCTGGTAGAAAAATGCTATTGCTAGCTACAAGTGGAATAATATTTTGTAATGTGAGTTGTGCTATATTGTTCTTCCATAGTACGCGTTTATCTCGAGGCTGCAAGTGCACACCTTTATATTGAATTCAAGGTTATTAAATCACAAATGCTACAATTCAACTATGTAGTACAGCAGTTTTTGCAATGATATAGGATTAAATTATTTGAATGTTCAGTTAAGGAACATTTCTGAGTGTTACGAGCTTGTCTTTTAGGTACCGTCAATTTGTTAGGTCTTACTGTGACGGCCTGATCCAGCAGGCATGCCTGTGCATCGTCGACCTGCCACAGTTAAACTGTGCTAATTCTGCAAGATCATAAACAGCACATATACTACAGCATGTACGTCACCTGATGCTAGAATATTAGCTAGCTAGCTAAAATATAAACTCTGATTCCAGTAATGATACCCTCAGCACATTGTGTGCACCAGATATGAATGTAGGGCCTGTCTCTGAGGCACTGTGTTCTCTGTGCATTTTGTTCTCCAACCTGTCAAAACGTTTGGCACAAACCAGATAATGTTAGCACACCAGCTAAATCCTATACCAAGCGATAAAAAGGCTGTGGTTAGGTGACTACCTGAGGGCTACCTGGTAGACTTATGCCCTACCAGAGGGCTTGAGTCACTCAGCGTCACTTAAAATAATAAATAATATGAAAAATCTCATCAACACATCACTACCAGCTATCGTTAATTCTCTAGCTCAACAGCTTCTTAATGATATAATCTTCACAATAAAGAAAAACAACACAAATAGGATAAATTAGAGAATAAATAAATGCCTTAAAGAGAATAAATAAGTAAATACCTATTGAGCGAAAAAGAAAGATCCCTAATACTCCATTAGTACTAGTAGTGTAATATATGTCTTATAGTGTAATATCTTTCACGCTATGTCTCCTGGCTTTCGTTTTCTGTCAGTCACACTATAGTCGGTCTTCATTTGTGCGTGAAGTTAGGGTGATGTGATGATGTTTAGGGAACAAATTTCCCACCAATTCTGATCTGAGAGGCCTGACACAGTGCTGATTGCCAGGTAGACTCACAGCAACTCAGGAACATCATATAATACAGTATTTTACCTTCCTCTTACTCAAGGATCATGTTTGTTTTTTCTTTTTTTTTCTCTTTTTTTCTTAATTTTTATTTATTTATTTATTTTTAAACAAAAAAAAAAAAAAAAACAACCTTACATTCTGTAGCTTTAAATGTATCATAATTCACCCTGTGCATGACCCCAAGCCCCCCCCCCACACTAACAGGTGTTGTCATAGGAACAGGGGTAGACTCAGCTTTGGCCAAATCTTCCCAACTGTTTGTGAGCTATGGATGTGGTGGTGGCAACTGTACAGATATCCACTTATCCCTTATGTTTATTGTCATTAAGGTTTTTATTTATTGTCATTTATTTGTCAGATGTCTTTCAAAAAATTTTCAGTCTCTAGCAAATCATTTAATTGAGTGGCAACAAGGACATCAAAATGGCTCATGTGTAACAGTCATTTCCGTTATAATGAACGTTGACAGACACTTTATCTTGAATTCAATTATTCAGGTAAATAAATGAAGAATGCTCCCAAGGAGGTTTGCAAGAAATGTATTATGTTCAAACATATGTAGCCTACATAATACTAAAAAATAAATAAAAAAAATACAACTGCATGGAAATTGTGAAGAGGTACTTACGCGTTCAAGGTGCACTTTCAACATCTTCTGTGCTGAATATTTTCACCCCTTCCTCAGCAACAAAGCACTGAAAAACTGGTTATAAAAGCTTTGGAAATTCTAGCACAAGCCCAGGCACTTTAAAGTGCATTTACGTGACCTGAGCAACGTTTTTTTTTCACCACTCCAGCTTTATTTAACAGATACAAGCTGCGACAAACGATAGATGCCTCTCCTTGCAATCCACGTTCCTATGGAAACGGAATAGCTGCCCTTTCGTGCTTGACTGCCACACATCCGAGTGATACCTTCAGACACGATCATATTCTAACACCACTAGGCCTTGTCAGCGTCTCATTTGCTGACTACACAGTGGTGTGGTCAGTGACTATCAGCGTTTCTAAACTATAGGGCATAAGATCAAATAAAGTCCATGAATTATACTGCTTTATATTTTTCTGTATCTTCTTTTTTTTCACTGTTCCTCTCCTGTCACTCAGGTGCTGTGTTTATCTCCAGTCTCTTTTTCATTTCTTTTTGGAATAATTGTAATTTGATTCTGCAGGTTGCTAACTGAGTTTATTAAAGTAGGCAATCTGCAAGCGCTTCGAACGTTCAGAGTCCTCAGAGCTTTGAAAACTATATCAGTAATTCCAGGTAAGGGGAACATGTTACTGCATTCTAGGAAATAGGCCGCAGTGTTGCTCGTTGTCCAGTCCAGTGCAAATCTCCTTTGAAGTCCAGCTGTCTCAACCCACCTTCCCTTAACATTGTCCCCTTCAGGCATTTCATACCCACATCCCAAGTACAACTCATCCCTTCCTCCCTTTGCTGTCTTGTTTGCCTATTGTTGGTGGTGTTGTCATTGTGTGCGCTTCGGTTTTTGGCTTATTGCAGATATGTTACTGAGTTTGTGGACTTGGGCAATGTCTCAGCGTTACGGACGTTCAGAGTCCTACGAGCACTGAAAACTATCTCGGTCATACCAGGTGAGAAGGGCGTTAACCACTAAGGCCAACCTGTGTTGCCCAAGGGCTAAAGGCCTACCACACATTCCCTTCTCTTCCAAATCTGGAGTCTCTTTTGGAAGCCAGGGAATGCTGTGTGTAGGCAATGAGATTTTTGATTTGGTAGCATAAGAGGTGCCTTTGAATAATATCTCAGTGAAATGCAAAGAATTCTTCTTATTACGTGTATGATTTTAGTCTAGAGAGATTATGAATGAGCATTTTATTTGAAGTGTCCTTATAGATGTCATATGACATTATATGCTTGATTGTCAAGCAAAGGACATTCAAAGTGCCAACATGTTGTACAACACAGCAAATACAGTCAAACAAAATTCAATTAACGCTGGTGGCTCAGTTTACAGCTTGGCCTCCAGCCTGCAGGCTTGGTTGACTATCATCAAAAGTCTCATTGGACCTTAGTGCTTAACACCTAACACAGGCATGGATAGCTTTAGAATGACTTGCATGGTAAGCCATTAGCATTGACATCAGACGCACAACCACAGAATGAATGAACTTAAAGTTTCAAACATTTATTTAAGTGACCACTAAACAGTGTGTTTTACATTTCATATTATTATGATGAGAGATTTTTCATTAGCTGAGTTATTGAAACGATTCTTAAACATGATGAAAGTAGAAAATATTCAGTCTCTTTATTTTGAAGTTGAACTATTCCCCATGACGTCTGTTGTCAATTGTTAAGTCTGTCGAGTTTTCAGTAAAACTCAGACAAAGTTACGTGTTTGCTTTTGTCGTTGTGTGTGGTGTGTTTATGTTGATTTGTGATAGATAGTAACATTTCTGTTATGGTTAACACTCAGTATTGATTTGCATTATCATAGAAGTCTGTTCACAAGTAATGAGCATGCGAGAATAAAGGTTATTTTCATTTATTTTAGTTGATTTTAGTTTGTACTGAGTGTGTATATGCAATATGACAGTGCCATTACTTAGACAGTACAGTGATTTAGTTTTAGATTGAGCGTTTTTAACCATAAAATATGAACTACCATTCAAAAGTTTGGAATTTATGTTCTAAATAATATAAAACCAATTTAAATTCAGTCCATTTTACAGTAGTAAGAAAACAGTATGTAAAATAAAGTGTGCGTATATATATATATATATATATATATATATATATATATATATATATATATATATATGTGAAAAAGTGTTTGCCCCCTTCCTCATTTCCTGTTCCTTTGCATGTTTGTCACACTTAAGTGTTTCGGAACATCAAACCAATTTAAACAATAGTCAAGGACAACACAAGTAAACACAAAATGCAATTTGTAAATGAAGGTGTTTATTATTAAAGGTGAAAAAAAATCCAAACCATCATGGCCCTGTGTGAAAAAGTGATTGCCCCCTAAACCTAATAACTGGTTGGGCCACCCTTAGCAGCAACAACTGCAACCAAGCGTTTGCGATAACGTGCAATGAGGCTTTTACAGCGTCCTGGAGGAATTTTGGCCCACTCATCTTTGCAGAATTGTCCTAATTTAGTTACATTAGAGGGTTTTCGAGCATGAACGGCCTTTTTAAGGTCATACCACAACATCTCAATAGGATTC
>JAFFST010055468.1:96825-141921 GCA_022414735.1 Noturus placidus
AAACATGCAAAGGAACAGGAAATGAGGAAGGGGGCAAACACTTTTTCACACCACTGTATATATATATATATATATATATATATATATATATATATATATATATATATATAACCTCACAAAATAATGTATGATATATATTTACATATATACAATCAACATACAGTATATCGACATAAACATGCCTCTTATTTGTACAGTAATGATTAATGCTTGATACCATGAGGAGAAATCACTACATATTTTTTTTTCTAAACACACCTAAAGTACTAAAAAGTGTCTCATCTATGCTTTTTGTTATTTGGTTTATATTATGCAGATCTACATTGAATACATAGTGAATTTAGAAAATTAATAATGAATAAATAATACATAAGATGCATGGATACTGAATAATAAATTATAAGAGATTCCACATTTTTGAGTGGTAGTACACATCCTGGCATAATTATATTTGCATATACAAACAATTATATTAGCATATTTCCTCCAATTTTAATTTACTCCTATAGCTGTCACAAATTCCTTGCTTGAATCTCACTCAATCATTTGTTGAATATGCCTAAGATTGGAGTGTGTTTCTCATGTAGGCTTGAAGACCATTGTGGGTGCCCTGATTCAGTCAGTAAAGAAGCTAGCAGATGTCATGATCCTGACTGTGTTCTGTCTGAGTGTGTTCGCTCTCATCGGCCTTCAGCTCTTCATGGGTAACTTACGTCAGAAATGCGTCCGCAGTACGGCCAACTGCTTCAACACCACCGACGCCTCATTATACAGCAACATCTCCTTCATCTGCAATAATAAGACCTGGTCATCACTAGATGAGTTTCACATGGACGAAGGTATGAGCTGTTCAGTTTGAGTAGCTGAAATGTGGTGTGGCATTGCATTTGGATATGGGTTCACTGACACAAAGCAACCATATATCTGTTATGTCAAAATTTTGGAATTTTGCTTGCTCATGGCCAGTCATGTCAATGTGATATAGATAGAAACCTCTATTCTTTCAGAAAGAAAGGGTGCTTTAATTTTTAAATATATGCATGTAATATGTATAATCAAGAGTGATAGATTTTGTATTTAGCATTTGGCAGATGACCTTATCCAGAGCAACTCATTTATACAACTGAACAGTTGAGGGTTATGGTTCTTGCTCAAAGGCCCAGTTGTAGCAGCTTGGCATTGCTGGGATTTGAACTCATGACTTTCCGCTCAGTAGTCCAACATCTTAAATGTTCCATTTACCCCAAATAGCCCAATGTTTACAATTACTGACAGCAACTCAATTTTGACCCCAGGGTTACTGTCTGTGTGAAGTTTTGCATGTGCTCCACATGTTTATATGGGTCTCCTTGGGGTTCTCTGGTTTCCTCCCACCTTTCAAACCATGCCAGTACATGAATTAGCTACACTAAACTGGGTGTGAATGAGTACGCGAAAATGTGTGTGAGAGTCACATGCGATACACTGTCATCCCATCCATGGTGTATTCCAGTCTCGTGCCCAGTATTGCCAGGATAGATTCCAAATGCACCACAATACTGACCAGAATAAAGCACTTATTGACTTTAGTTGCTATGCACACTCTGTCAGACGCTCTCTACTCCATCCATTAGTGGAAAAGGACCATTATAGGACCATCATTTTGTTATTGGAGCATTTTCAAAATAACAGTGACACTGAAATAACAGTAGCATGGTAATGTGTTTCATGCTGGTAAGGGGGCAGCAGGTGCGGTAGTAGTGCTGTTGTTTTTAACCACCTCAACATCACTGCTGGGTCCCATAAGCAAAAATATCAAACCAACAGTGTCGCGTGGTCAGAAACTGACACTGATAAAAGGTTAGAGTAGTGTTTTCAGAACCACTCGGCTAGGGGATGATCACAACAAATTGTTGAACTACTGTGTAGTCTCTAAAAGCATACCTACAAAGTAGACTATCATTTTCGAATAACAGTATATTGTTTATATATAAGTATATAATTGTTTTGTAACTATAATTTTTGAGTCATTAAAGGGTCATGAAACCTCCCTCTTTCAGCTCAAGTCTACCTCACAATGTTTTTTTGCAAAATGCAGCTTAAATGGGCACGGATGGCTGTGAGAAGAAGGGAGCAGAGTGGGCGTGGTAGGGCAAGGCACGGCAGGAAGAGGAGGGTGAACATCTGTCATAGGAAAGCACCATGTGCTGTCATGAATAATTAAGAGACACTGACGCATCATCGAAGTACTATTGTACATTACATTGCCACGTCACTGCCTGTGATGTCGACACAATGTAGATTTTAGGAAAAAGTGGAAAAAAGCTCAAAATCAACCAGTTTTCTCCTACAATTCAAATTAACGGATGCTACATTATCTTTTATGATGTGCGACACAAACGCCTCTGTTAAAATTTCAGAAAATGAATTTCCAGTCTGACAGAAAAACTCACTGAATAAATGGTAACAGTTTACATTACGGTTTCCTTAACTGACATTATTTACTGCCTTACTTAGCACGAACAAACCATGAATCTCAGCATTACTAAAGTAACTAAATGTATTAATGTATTTTTTTTTTTAATATTAAACCAAATATTCAACAGCTGCTGTAACCAATGGTTATCTCACCCACCTACAATGAAGTCCACAAAGAGCAACAACTTTAATTCAAATTCGATCAACAACCTTAATTAACAATTAACAGTTGTGGGTGTTCACTTGTGAAATTCTGAATAGAGACTGAAAACTACAGCTCATGAAGTTATCAGAAGTGAATAATAAGCTATAATGTAATTTCTGCTCATTTACGTGCATTTATTTTTAGCTATGCGATTAAATAAACATTAGCAATACAGGTGCACTTAGTGAACATTTCAACAAACTTTAATTATGCCCAAGCCTGTTTCATCCACAGTTTAACTGGGGAACATTTGATTGGTGATTCAACAGAAATGTATTCACAGCCCATGTCTTTCTTCCCAGTCATGCAACTTCAGCTGGCCCGGTCATCATTAGCTAACATTGTTCAGAAGCACATAATAATAACCTCGGACATTTCCCATTAGGACCTCATAATCATGACCTCATTTAAATGTGTAAATACAGTTCTCACTATTGAAAGCAAATATTGTTGTTGAGTATAAGCTTGGTAGACTTGCAGCAGATTTATTCAAAGGGAAATACTGTTAATAGACTCTTAGACTTATTATCTAAAAGTTTTTTTTTTTGCACTCTGTAATGAATTACTTTTGATGATTAGCATATTTCAGATTGTAAACTAGACAAGATGTTATGTTTGTTGATCATCATTTTGTCTATGAAGTAAGATGCTATTAGGTGAGTAGACATCTATTTTAGATAAGATTTAGTATTATTTTTGGTTGGACTCATTTCATTAGAATAGCAATTAGGACAGTGCTGGCACTCAATAACATGACCTGCAGTACAAAGATGTAGGACACTGACTTAAATAGATGGATATGTTTCCTGATATGCCTTGTCATACCATGATAACAACTAAAGTACCTTCCAGTAATATATAAGCTCATGAATACAATATTTGCAGTCAGATATTGTGCATGAAAAAAACACAGTCTCAATGTCTTGAAGTCCACCACCTACTGAAGTTTGGATCGATGAGAAAATGTGGCCCAGCCATGCTTTTAACTCTCTTTATTTACTGTAACTTTATGATCAGTTTAGAGGGAATGAGAGAGGGGAGGCCACTTATCTCTTCAATACGCATGATGAATGATAAATAAGCACTTGTGAAAACACAGACAGCTTTTAAAGATAGTTTTAATGCTGCGTTTGTGGGAAAAACCGCCAACATCGGCTGATCCTCTTTAATTTAAACTAACAATGCCATTGTCCAAAACAATAGCACCTGATCAGGAAGTACTCAGGCAGACGCTGCAATCTGATAAGCGTTGCTGTAGAGTGCTTTGGTGTCGTACATGTGATTCCAGGCAACACAAGAGACACATTTATGGACATGCTGCTGAAACCAGGAATGTTGACAGCTGGAGGCTGAGGATGGGGCAGTCCACTAACCGTGACCTGCCACGGATCCTCCTTCAGCTCCCGTCACCTAAAAGCACTCCAAGCCTGGAATGGCAGAGTGAGTCAGCGGAAAAAGGGGATAGTGTGAAAACTAGGGGGATAAAATGGAAGACTCAACCTGACTTTGGCATTGGTACTGATGTCAAAGCAATTGTTCACATAATCTTCCAGTCACTCCCTTTAGCTGAGGCAGAAAAACAGCTGTTATAACCTGCTTACAATTCCCTACAGCAGGAGCACCGCATAGCATTATTATAGGAAAATAAAATTGTGATTGAATCGAACAATTTCATACGCTTACACAGGTTTGGTCTACAACAGTATTCGCATTCACAATGTTAGCCAAATAAACGCAAGTATTGACCTGTATCAAACCTAAGGACAAAGAAGTAATTGAGCCATCTATAGACTAAATATATGTGTCTATTGAAATGATAAATTTGTGAGACGTCAGAAAAGATGTTGCTATCTTAGCTTGCTGTCTTCCTCATGGAGCATTCAGCGATTGAAAGATTGCACTGGATAATGTCCACTATATTTTTAGATACCATTACAAAAAAATGGTGCACTACATAGTGAATAGGGCGTGAGTTATTTTGATGCTGTTTGTTGTCACAGTGTTTCCAATATGTCATTATATAAGAACTGAAGCTTTGACTTTAATTACATACTTCCTTCAATATGTTTATTGACAAATAGATTGTGTACATGTGGCGCTGTGTATGGAAATTGTGTTGGCATTTAGATATAACACAGTGTTGGTGACAGGTTACTTTACTTTTCTCATTTGCAGGCAACTATTACAAAGAGGATGGGTCCAGAGATGCCTTAATATGTGGATTTGCAAGTGATGCTGGGTAAGTGAAATACATTTTATTTGCTATTGGATAAGTGGTCACTTGGAGCCTCTTTAAAAGCTATAAGGCTTAGTCTTAAGATAAAAAAAAAATAGGCTAATTATGGATTGATCTATTGGGTCTGCTCCGTTAATGATGATGATGATGATGATGATTATTATTATTATTATTATTATTATTATTATTTTATTCATTTTCCCCCCCAAAATGAACTGCATTTTAGAGGGCCTAAACATACCAGGAAACTCATGAAACTTTGCAGATGCGTCAGAACCTGTGAAAATTGACATCTGATAGGGGTTCCAGAATCGAGTGTGGCAAAATGGCTCGATAGCACCACCTACAAAATTTCAACGATGTGCGGTTCGCACTACATTTCACCTACATGTACAAAATTAAGTACACACATGTAACATGCCTCTTGAACCCATGCCCTAAACTCAACAGGAAGTACAATTTTTTTCTTCAATTATTGCTCTGTTTTTGCCATTTCCAGGCCTCGTACATTAATGAACTCGTCTTAGAGATTTCATAGGATTGACACCATATTCAGTCAGTCTAATCCAAACGCATTGCGAAATTTTTAAGCTTTTGATTTTTCATGGTCTGTGGCGGCCTGACAAAGTTCGATATGATACGAATCACATTTTCAAGGCCTAAACATGTTCAAATTCAGACATACAATGTTCAATCTCCAGCAAACTTCACATGTTTGATAAGAGTCCTGGCCTGAGAAGTCTACATGTCAATATTCAGTTATAGTCATAGTGCCACCCACTGCCAACAGGACATGACCTGTTTTATATCGTGATACACTCCTAACTACATATATGTGCTAAAAAGTGCTAAAAAGAAAATGGAATGGTATTCCCCTGGTAGAGCAGCCAACGTGCACCATGGTTCGACGGCCTGTTCATTGCTGCTTGCAGCTTTAATTTCATGTTAAAACTCTCACATTTCACATCTCACATTTTTTTTAGATCTCTAAAAAATATGTAAGATGATGATGGGATGAATCAAAGGTGAGTCTCTGGAGTAATTGGGTTGGTCATTGTACAGCAGTTGGGCTTTCCAGTGGTCTAAGGCAATAGATTGAGTTCCTGTCAGAGTGTGACTAAAGCAAACAGGACTAGGCAGCTTTGAATGCCTGAATCAGCACAAGTGCGTGTGTATTCATGAGTCAGTGGCCTTGAACAGCTCTCCTCAGTACCAGATGGAACATGCAAGCCGCCAGCAACTAAAATAAAGCTTCTAAAAGTTGTGCTTTCGAGAGGAGTATTTTTGAGTTTATTTGTTTTTTTAATATTCATGATAGACGGTAACATGATAGACTGTAATTTAAAGTGAACTGACTATGTCATACTGTTTTACTGTTGCTGACAGGTATAGCTGTCACCACCCATTATTTATTAAACGCTCTGGAACTTTTTTATAATGGTAAACCTGTTTAATTAACATAGAAAAATTTGTAAGGTAATGTCAATCTATATGTCACTTTAAGTATGTATTAAAAGTAACCTTTTAATAACCTTTTATTCAACCAGACCAACACATCTTACATGTCTGCTTGCTGACCTTCAGTCCCTGGATACACTGAAATTTATTAACAATATTGCATTTAGTTAGGTAATGTCAGTAATATTTAATGCCAATATTATTTGATGTTAATGGGATACATTGTAAACCCAGTGCATACAGTAATCCTGTACTGTACATCTACTTCTAATTACTCTCATGAACCATATATAGAACATCTACAGCTAAAAGTTACTTTCTTTAGTTAGTTCATCATACTGAGGCTTCAAGCTTGGTCTTTTCTGTCAGAGTATAAATCTTACATAGATATAGGCTGCATCCGAATATCCTTATTACCCTACTATACAGTAGGCGAAAAGCAGTAGACCAGTAGGCGGGAAATTCCTGAATGACCTAGTGCTTCCGCTGAGATTCTGCATTATAGAAGCAATGTACTTGGCGCTATCCTATAAGGCAACGGGACTGGCACGAAAGAGCTGTTAGAGTCGGCTCGGTTTAAGTTGTACGTCAGATGACAATGCCAACATGGTGGATGTGGTACGTTCAGATTGTATTCACACACATATACTGATTAGAACATTCTGTATCAACAGCCAAGCAGTAGGTACTGAATGGAATGCAGTAGGTACCATCACAGTACATGATTTCACGCAGCCATCGATTGGCCAAGTTTGCCTATGTTGTATCCATCCTACATTCATCCTGGATGATGATTGGCTGTCTGATAGAACTTTAAAAAAAACAAGTTTGTGGAAATGTTTATGTTGTTAACTCATTTTTGATCAAAATATGCCTACAGTGCTAATAGTCTTGTGTGATCTCTGAGCATACATACCCAGTTGCTCTTTTCAGACATAAAACATTCGTTGTAATATAGAAGTTATTTTAAGCAACATCATCTTTAAGGCTAAAGCTCTATAGTAGCAATACATTAACTCCAGTCTACTGCCCAGCACTCTGAAAATCATTATCACAAGGCTGACAGTTTTCCTCTGCCATATCCATTATATTTAGGTGACTATAGCCCATACGATGCTACCCTGAGCTTCAAAATGTCTACTACAGCTCATTCAGATGTCTGTTATTGACCATTAGGAACATTAGGAACATTAGGACTTGTCTACTTTATGTGGGAATAAAAAAAATGAGAATAAAAAAGAGAAGATATGACGGAAATAGTTTATTTAAGATACCATTAGGGGAAAAATATATCTCTTAAGGAGATGAGCACTACATTTAGAGTGCTGGTACTGTAGTTAGAGGGTGAAGTACTGTGACAATTAAGTGATTTGTTTACTCCTTGGTCCACCTCATGTCCATGCCCAAAACATTTTTGTTTTGGCTTTGCTATAACGTACTACCAGAATAACACATTAATCAGAGTTTTAGTTTCTCATGCAGAATGTATTCACTGGCATAAACCTGACCATTTCAGAAATGCTAGTAATTGCAAGCATTAAATGCTATAGATAGATAGATAGATAGATAGATAGATAGATGGATGGATGGATGGATGGGTGGACAGACATACGGACGGACAGACAAACAGACTGCATTTTATCATAGAGCTCACAGTCCTTCAAGGAATCCACTTACATCTTACATTTATTACTAATACCTTTTATTGCCCAGAAGGTTAGACCAATTAATGACATGTATTGACCTTGTCTTAGCTTCCAAAAAGCACCATAGCACAATGATAATCACAACATGGACAGGCAAATATGACTCTGAACTCTCTAAGACTCTGAACTGGCTAAGATTGTTTTAAAGCTACTGTGGGATTTAGTAGTAATGCTGAACTATAATGCACTGGGAACTTAAATGTCTGCTCTGTGCTCAGCAGAAACAAAAGCCTTTAAAATGTCACAATTCAATCACAATTTCAAATCATCTCAGCATTATTTTTCTTTTTTCTTTTTTCTTTTATACCTCTACTTTGTACCTTTTGACAACACTACTCTTGGCTATACATTAGCAGCTATATGGGCAGACAAAAGTCGTACTGCAGGCGAGGAAGCCTTTTTCCTTTGGACAGCTGACATTTACAAATCAAGCAAGTGCATATAATTGCCATCAGAGAGTTCAAATAAATAAATTAAATAAAACAATAGTGAAGAGTGAATAGGAATATTGATGGCTTAGAAGGAATCATCATCTCTCTGAGGCTTCTAGGGTTTCATGCTAAGTATCTCTGCTCCTCTGGATTTTAAGTGCTGTTCGATGAGAAGCAGACAGTAATTGCTGTACATGCTTTTTATTACTGAGGTTCAAAATGATGGCCTCCTACGGGTTTTGGCCCAGTTGCAAATTGTTAAAACAGTATCTTAAAAGCAGCTACTAATCGATAATGTGATATTTCAAATTCCAAAGCATTTTCCCCTGTAGCAACGGCACAAGGAATTGAACACAGAAAATACACTACATTCTCCTTTGTGTTTTTGGGTTGTAGCCATGATGGTCTAATATTGTTGTAAATTATAAATAGGCCTGAACGTTTATTTGAACGTCTGCAAATAAATGTACATTAGATTTATTCACCTTCAGTATATCCTGGTCAGGGTCACAGTGGACACATAGCCTATCCTGGGAACACTATAGGCATTAGGTGGGAATACACCCTGCCTGGGATGCTGGGCGGCTGTGGCTCAGTCGGTAGAGCAGGTTGTCCACTAATCCACTAATCGTAGGGTTGGTGGTTCGAATCCCGGCCCGGGTGATCCCATACCGAATTGTCCTTGGGCAAGACACTGAACCCTAAGTTGCCCCCGATGGCAAGCTAGCACCTTGCATGGAAGCTCTGCTACCATTGGTGTGTGAGTGTGCTCTCATTTGTAAGTCGCTTTGGATAAAAGTGTCTGCTAAATAAATAAATAATAAAAAATACATTTCCTCAGTACACAAAATATATCTGTTAAAATTGATCCATCTATTTAAGTACAATGCAGAAGTAATTACATGGTGTTAAGGCATGTTCATTGAAGCAAGACGGACTATATATAAACCATGATTAGGTTGTATTTTGAAACCTCTGAACATAACACTAGTGATCATTATAGGTCACCCAAGTGAACAGATCAAGGTTTTGGGTTTAAGCCAGAACAAGTTCGACTCTAAATAGCTCAGCAGAACCCAACTTGCTTCCTTCCATCTCAGACCAAATGTTTGTTCATTAATTATAGTATTAATTGTTAGCTAATGCTTTAGCAGCTATTCCCATTTTTTGACATGTTGATGATTATTGTTAAAAAGATTATTTTAGTTCTACAGTTCATAACTTTGTACAGATTCCTCAGATATTGCTTGATTGTGCGTGATCTGTGTGAAGGAAGGCACATAATGTTGCCACCTTGTCAGTGTGGACAGAAATCTACATTCAGCACAGGGGGCAGAATCACTAGGTTTTGAAGCCTGCTTGGCATCCCCGTCCTCCCCTTCCCTTTTTTTCCCCTTGTCTCTATTGTTTCAGTATGGACAGGGGTGTTTCATGCACTGCCAATGTTCCCTTTCTCTGACCCAACACTCATGCCATGAGTCCAGCCCCTGCTCTCCCTGTTATACATGGCCTTTCGCCAACTATGGGACCTCATCAGTGGCTGGTCCACAGTTTTGGGGACGGGAACGCTTGCTGTCAAATACCTATTGTAGCTCATCATTGTATTATGAGGCTAAAAAAAAGAGCAGATTCTCTCTTGTTTTTCTTCTTCTTTGTTCCAAATGATACAACTCAATAAACCAACAAAATGCAATATGAGCCCTGTTACCATTTTGGCCCATGCTAATTATAATTTAGCTCCTGCCAATCATTTTGATCAGTGTCATTTAATTCAACCCCAGGCATTTTAAGATTGTGACCATTGTTCACTAAAAGTAACCTGTATTACAGTTTGGCATAGCCTTCTAACTCTAACTTCTAACTCTTATATCATTGAAAAAGGACAGCTGTATAGGAACTGTGCTTTACGTGCACAAGCATTGAACACCAATTCCCAGAGTCCCTCACCCAGGCCTTGTCTTCGCCTCTTTCTCATTCCCTGGACCCCAGCAGTACAGAGGTACTCACAAGCTCCTAAAATAGCTTATGTTAGAATGCCTTGTGCTTCAGTGGTTTGATCCCAGCTGCTATTGTGCTGAGTGAGAGGACTTTCTTTGACAAATTCTCCAAGTAACTCCATGCTAAGGTTCACATGAACCTTCAATTACAATGGCATTATACTGCCACTTTGTATTTCAGAAGATCATTGATTGGGATAACGATTTCTTGGGTGTGTTATCAATGCCCCTGCAGATGATGCTGGTTGTATGCCAGGCGCTGGCAGGATCTTATTGCACACACAAAGGGATCTGCACGTATATTAAGTTTTCAATGCATATCACAATATTTTCCAATATTAACAGTAACCCTCAAGCACAATTCATTTCCTAGAAGAAGATGGGAAAAAACAAAGTCTTATAATTAGATTGTTCCAGCATCATTCTAAAGGTTAGACTACTATACTGCAAATAGTTCTAATCAGTGGAACATTGCTTTGATAGCACATGTTTGCATCGCTGATTGTTCAAGATGTATCTGAGGGTGCTGTCGGTACAGCAGGGTACAAAGCCTCCATTCAAGACGAAGTCAAGTGGGGCCCATCCATTAGCACCTCCTCCATGGCAAGGTGTCTGAGAGCGATAGAGTCCATCATCCCACACCCTCACACTCATAGTGGCCTGGCACTAGACATTGCCATCCTGAGGAAAGCAAAGCAGCTAGGAGATGGAATAGGGGGCAGTGCCATGGTCTGCTGGCGCCACTGGCCTCTCAACTCACCCATGCTGACAGTCCATCACCTCATCTGGTGGCCACATGACAGCTTGAGGTGTAAGAGGTGCTTCACCTTTGCTCTTCAGGTTAGGGAATTCTAGAAACATGTAGCACCGGAGGCAAAAAGTTGATGGCATGTTTATAATTATAATAAACTTTATTACAAAATGAAATCCACTGAAGTCCTGAAGAATAGGAATGTAACTGAATATGAAGGCATTTTTTGGCATGAACAGATAATGTGTTCCAAGCAGATACAAATACAGATGCAAAAAGGAAGCAGGCCATTTGATTTTATTTCTTTGTTTGTTTTTCTGTCAATTGCCAGTGGTTTGCGCCAGTTTGACCTGAACACTAAGCTCTGAATTAAAAACATATCTCTACTATATTTTCATATAAATTGGCCCTAAATTCACAAAATAAATTAATCTGCTTTTATTTATAGAGTCACACTCCATACATCCCATGCAGATCACAGCATAGCTCTGCTGGGGTCTCCAAAAATAATCTTTTAATTTAAAAATAATTAATTGGATTTTTCATCATTCTTAAATGAACTTTCTCTTATCCTTTTAAAAATGAAATTCATAAAGGGAAATCATATGGATACTCCGTTTTGTCTAGCAGCAGCACTGTGTCTCAGTTTCATAGTAGATTCTAATAACATGTCGAGCAAACTTTTTTGATCTTTCTAGAATGTAACAAACCCAAAACATGAAGTAAATTTGGATCTATTTCTGTCAACTATAAACAGTAGTTCCCTGGTTTGGGAAGGACACTGTTGTTTTGAAAGATAGTTAGCTAGCTAACTCATTAGAATGCTTGCCAGAAAGCTACACATGGCATCTGGTTGAGATCAGGATGTTCAGGAAATACATATAGTTATGTTCTGTAATTTGGTACTTGTTATTATAATTTGGGAATAAATAAAAAAAAAAATAGCCCGGGATTTTTTTAGTGTTCTTGTGTTTCCAGAGGCATAGTGGAGGGTTCAAAAAGTCTAGTTGAGGCCACACCCACTTCTCATCTCCAGTTCAAATTTGAATACAAATATAGATATTTGGAGCACTAAACAGATACATATGCATATAGTGACATTGTGTTACACCCCTAGTGTGAACTGAGTCTGAGAATTTTCACTCAATTGCTGCTTTCTTTTCCACAGGAAATGTCCAGATGGTTTCGACTGTCTGAAGACAGGACGTAATCCGAACTATGGTTACACCAGCTTTGACACCTTCGGCTGGGCATTTCTCTCCCTCTTCAGGCTCATGACACAGGACTTCTGGGAAAACTTATACCATCAGGTCTGCATCTTCCCAGTCTGTGTAATAGAGTAGATTAATTCTTTTGATTTCATTTGATGTGATATTTCATGGAGATAATCTTTCTCATAAAACTGCTAATCTAAATTTTGACTAAAATTTGCTCAGACTCTACGGTCTGCAGGAAAGACATACATGGTGTTCTTTGTGGTGGTGATCTTCCTGGGCTCCTTCTACCTGGTGAATCTGATCCTGGCAGTTGTAGCTATGGCCTATGAAGAGCAGAACCAAGCAACCCTCGCTGAGGCAATACAGAAAGAGAAAGAGTTTCAGCTCGCCATGGAACAGCTAAGAAAAGAACAGCATGTAAGTGTGCACTTTGCATTGAGATTTTTAATGGTAAACTTTTTTTTTGTTTGTGGTGTTAATTCAGAAATCCAACACTTACAACTGGCATCCTGAATAATTATATTATATGAATACTTTTGATGTGTAAAGAATAATCTTTTCTTATTCTTTTCTGATTTTCTTGCCTTTTTGTTTATATGCCTCAGTCTTCTCAGCTTGACAATTCACCTCTCTTATCCCACCGTGCCTTACAGGCAGCTCACAAATCTCAGGAGACTGAGTCAGTGTTGGCTCCTGACCTGTCTCCCTTGGCTCCTCATGAAGATAGAGAGCACAAGAACAGGAAGAAAAGCCTGAGGCCACTTTCAGAGGAGATGGAGAACGATGGTGATGAAAAGTCACCAAAGCAAGATACTTTAGATGGAACAAAGGTAGATTGGTCTCCTGGGAAAAGCTGATAACATGTTTGAAATATAAAACAAATGGTGAAACCAAATACAAAGCAAGATTCTTGAAAATTCACAACAATTCTCTGACTGTAGTTATATGAAAAGATAAAGGTTAACATTAAAATTAGAGGCTGTGTTAGAGGTGTTCATAGCTGTTATTACTTTGATTAAATTCTACCACATGCCTTCTGCTTTTCAAAATAACACAAATTTCTCATGAGAGAAATTGCCATTTCAAAAATGTTAATTATTTTTACAATCAAGAAGAGTGACTGAAAAACACTGTTCCATAGTGTAACTCATAGCGGCAACTTTCGCTTAGAAATAAATCACTTGCAATTTAGCAGATGCAGATAACAGCACGCCTGTTCTTTGTTTTCAGCATTCACATGCTTTGGTGGTGCGAACTTTGTCCTCATGGACCAAAAGAGAAAGCCAGGGCAGTATCTTTAACTTCAGGCTGCGGAACAAAGAATCTGAAGCAGATGCTGACGATGAAATTAGCAATCATGGTGATCCGGATAGTCGTCCTGGCTCTCTTGTTCTGCCCTGGCAAAGGAGACGGATTAGTTCACATAGCACGAGCAGTCATGGCTCTCAGGTCTTCTACCCGAGCCTCAATATCAACGGAAAGCTGTTTGTTGCTATAGATCAGAATGGCATCTCGAGTCCAGGACCGCTGACTCCTCTGCCATTACCCCCATGCACCATGAAGAAGGTCAAAGAAGAAAGTGTAAGTACCTCTGTCATTTTAATGGGAAGTGTACGTCTATTTAATGATTAAATTGATTTGGTTACAATTAAGACAACGCAACATGATCTAGTTTAACCAAAGACAAGTGATGGTTTGAAGTGATGTACTCTTGCTCGTATGCATTACATGTGGAGGCATAGGAAAACCCTTCACATGGTATATTTTCCTCTTTTACATGTATCTCAATCACTGGTTACCCCTAAAAGTGAAAAGGGACAAAATTGCATTCACAGCTTCTATTCCACTTCCACTGAAACACAATGATTACCTAAAAGCAACTGATATTTATTCATTTCATTGTCATTTGATGTACAGTAATGTAATAAATAAGATGTCAACATTATAATAATTTTTATGTTAAACACCTTATCACTTATCACACCTGATCACCAGAATATATCCACATCAGTCTTAGTCTCATAACCTGAAGTCAAAGTCACTTACAGCATTTGAACTGGCCATACTAACATACATTTAGTCACTTCTATTCTGTTGACTAATTTTCCCATGTATTTATTAGAACATTTAAAACTCTGTCCTCTGAGCATGTAAAAACTCTCCTCTGTTTTTATGAGGAGCATTACAGACATTTTATGTGATTACAAACTAAACAGATTAGCCTATTGTCAATCTCAGTACAACACGTACTGTATCTATAAACCTGACCGAAGCATGACATTCACTGTACGAAGAAGTCACACTTAAATATATAGGTTTTGGACATCTTTAGGCCCAGCAGAGCAAAATTTGTATCACTGCATTTCTTTTTTACCTGGCTCCATATACAACATGAGTTTCGCAGATACACTATATTATCAAAAGTTTTTAGACACCTGACTATCACAGCCATATCTTCCCCAAACTGTTGCCACAAAGTTGGAAGCACACAATTGTATAGGATGCCTATATATGATGTAGCATTACAATTTCCCTTCACTGGAACTAAGGGGTTTAAACATGTTCCAGCATGTCAGTCCCCCTGTGCACAAAGCGAGGTTTATAAAGACATGGTTTGTGGAATGTTTTGAAGTGTCCTGCACAGAATCCTGACCTCAAGCCCACTGAACACATTTGGGATGAACTGGAATGCCGACTACATCCTAGGCCTCCTCACCTGAAATCAGTCCCTGACCTCATTAATTTTGTAAAGCCTTCCCTGAAGGAGGACTAAATCTGGTGATGGTCAGGTGTCCACAGACTTTTGGCCAAATAGCGTATCTTAGAAAATAAAAATGTAAAGACATTTCCATGTAGTTTTTGGTGATTTTTATAGGTTTAAAGTAAAGTAATGTTCAAAGTATGTCATAAGCAGAAAAATCAATTTTTTCATCACTTTTTTGGCTGATTTTGGTTTTGCTTTTGATTTCCCAGAATGTTTTGGCTGTTTCCCAGAATTTAGCCACAGTGAAATTTGAAGGGTCTTTTTAGAATTTTTGCTACCCATGAGAAAAGACTCTTTGTTGGTAACAGGACCTTTACATTCGACCCAATTTTAATTTACAATCTCCAAATTTCCCACATGTGGTTCGTTCACATGCATTCTGCAGTATATGAAGATTTAAACTATGCATAGATTTCCAGGACTGAAATCAGATTTGATATTTCCCTCTCTGATGTTCTATATTCCAAATTTCACTGATGGCTAAAAAAAAACATTATTATTGAAGGACAATAGAGGCAAGTCCTTAATGGTTTTGTTAATCAATTGGGATTTATTGACCTCCATTAAGAGTATTGGGAATCTGATACTACTGCAAATAGAAGTAGATAATTGATGAGACCTTTGTTGCTTTGATAATACTTTAACTGTTTATTTGTTTATCTGTTTATAAAGCTCCATTAGCAGCATTATGAAACTAATTCTACTTCAAATAGATTTAGGTAACTGCTTCTGAATAAATAAATAAAATTTAAAATCATAATTGATGCGGCAGTTGATCTATTTTAAGAGCAAACACACCTGTACACAGACACCAAATTCTGAACTCAAACTACAGTATAAATGAACGCATAGAGAGGATGGCAAGCTTTTCCAGGGAAACAAAAGCCTCTTTCTCCAATCCACCCCGCTTAATGCCCTCAGTGACACATAGCTTACTCATGACCCATTCAAAGCTTTCCTTGAAGTATTTATTGTGCAATAACTCAAATATGCACTATAACTGGCTTATTAGCAATTAACTATGCATATGAATGAGTTAATGTATTACTAATAAATATTAAATAATAAGTCATCTGATTAAACTACTATAGTAAATTTGGACAGTATTTTGAAAGAACTACAGGGTGTCCTAAAAGTCTTCATATAGGTGAACTATGGTTACCAGCACCACGTCAATTGTGCTTTCGTCAGTTGATGTTTGTTGATGTGTGCTTCTCATCGGTCCACAGAACTTCCAGTTTGGTTCTGGAAAGGGACCTTGTGCCACGCTTAATGGGAACTACTAAACGTCAGTCATTAATAATGTGATAAAATAATAGTGGCCACACAAAATATTGACACTTTGGGCCCAATTTGGACATTTTCACTTAGGGGTGTACTCACTTTTGTTGCCAGCGGTTTAGACATTAATGTCTGTGTGTTGAGTTATTTTGAGGGACAGTAAATTTACACTGTTACACAAGCATTACTTTACATTGTAGCAAAGTGTCATTTCTTCAGTGTTGTCACATGAAAAGATATCATCAAATATTTACAAACATGTGAGGGGTGTATATATAGTGCATAAAAGTCTTAATTTCCCCTATTTATGGTGACTTTGTGGACACCCCGTAATATGCCAAACAGGATTTTCTGTCAAGGTGTGCGGTATTTTTTTATAGTACTGACCTGAATAGGTTTTTTTTTTTTTTTTTTGTATCAATATGCATTTGCATTGAGAAGCACTGGTGTGAGGGATTTGAAGTTGCTCTTTCTGCAAAGTAAAAGTCTTGAATGGCTCACAGGTTAATCAGGAGCTCTCCGGAGACCTGACAACCTCATCTCTATCTGATAGAAATGAGCCGGGGGAGGGAGTGAGTGAGGATACACTGTTGTCTTGGCGATGCAGCCATTGTAACATAGCAACAGTTGAATAGGAGTTGTGGAGTCTCGCCGCACACACATTGTCTTTCACACCCACACACACAAACACACACACAGGAGAAAGGACCACTTTTTTTTTCTCCAAAATAACATGCGTGGGCATTCTCGTTGCCAGTGACAAAGTGACTTTGCGTCATACCTTTGATTACCTGGGGTCAAATAAATTTTAAATAATCAGACTGTCCCTGCTTAAAACAAGGCCTTATATAATTGATAATGAAACTCTTACAATTAATCAAAGATACCCACAGTGTTATTGCATGGTTATTGTTAAAAAAAGCTATTTACAGTACAGATTTCTTGTGCACTTCTGTTAACACACACACACTTTACAGAGTAGGAGCACTGTATCAGTAGGATGCCTCTCTAATTGACCAGAGGAGTTGTTTGTCATTTTCAGGTTTTTATTTCTTCCTCGATTAAATGGTGCTTGTCTTAAAGCAGAATAATTCATGAACTCATTATAGTTTCGCTGTAGTGTGTGGTCCTTATAAAACAAGCCAACTAAACTGGCCCAAGGTGTATGAATGTGTCATTAAAATGCATCTATGTACAGTAATTTCGCAAACTGTGAATTATCAGGAATATCATAATTAGAATTGTTGCTTTTCGATCTTTTAATTGTTGGTTAAAAGTTTGCGATCACTTTACATATATAATATACATTATCACAAACTTTTGGCCATGACTGTACAGTAAAGTGGCACTGAAAGACTTTTGTTGTTGTTGTTGTTTTAAACTGTCATTCACATGACCATAGTCCCTTTTGCCTTCTATAGGGATCACACGAACTGAGCAGTACACTCCTCCCGCAGCTCTCCCTGGAGGGCAGAGACAGGGCACTAAGTGCTGCTAGCTACCTTACTGACGCCATGGAGGGTAAGATACGCCGATTGGAAATTATTGCTTCTCAGAACTAGTCCACAGTCAAATTCCACAGCCACTTCAGAAACACAACTCTTAATTGCCTTATGTGACACATTCTGCATTGTCTAGCATCTCATATTTGAAAGTATTGTGTAGTTAAGATAATTACTTATTCAAGGTACAGTTTTTTTTTGTACATCACTGGACATGCTAGTAAATCCATGCTGATCTCACCTATTTTGGCACTGCAAGCATTCATACTAAACGTCTTACCACTATAGATTTAAAATGTCAGCTCTGTCTTTTGGAGCGTGTGAGGACAGAAGGGCACCTCCATCTGCTCCCTCTTAAGGTGGTCCCCTGAGACCCCACTCTCTGTTGTTTTCAAGAGAGAGGTGTTATCCTCCATAAACCCGATTAATCATGAAACAGCCTGTTTGCTGCATCATCAGGACCTCACAAGAGCAGCACTGCTCTGCTGTTCTAGACTGAGAACTAACTTAAACTACCTCTCAAACCAACCAGGACTAAGTTATGGAGCTAGTGTATAGAGTTAGTTTACTGCAGAAAGCGCTCATTTAATCCATGAACAGGTTTCCTTATGCTTGGCTCTCATCAAAATGTTCACACTTAATCAAAATGATCCTGCTTGTGCTCAAAACAGTATGTGCATACTCAAGATTACAGTTCTAATATGTGCGTGCATGCTCACATTCATGCTAGTTACTGTTCTGTGCTGCGGAATTTGCCGAAAGTTGTAACCAATCAGAACGGATGAACTCTTCTTACCGACGACTCATAGACGTGACATTATCTAGCATGTTGGCTAGGAATGTGGATAACGAAACTAGTTTATTTAAACGATTATTCTTATTAAACTATCATTTTGGATATAGCCCTGAAGCATTGATCACTTTCTCCCACTCTGCTGGTGTAATACTTTTAGTTGTGCAAGCTTTAATTATGTTGCTTGTACCTGGGTTTATGCATTATGTAAAGCTCTTGCCTGCAATTTCACTACCATAAAGTTCTCCTGGGTATTTTGACATAATGAAGAACAACCTTCTAATACAATTAGAAGGCTAAATCAGTAATTGGCAAGTCTTTATCTGCTTATTGGTCTGTTTCATACCAAGCTGTATTAATCTGGGACTTAGCAACTATCAGCCAAAAGGAGTTAAATAAATTATTAGCGAATATTTCAGACAGTTTTCTGAAAATTTCTCACTGTTGCAAATCTTTTTTTTTGTTCTGTGCATACAAGACATTATTGAACGAACCAGAAACATTAAGATTGTATGACATTATATAATTAACTGTCATTCTTTAGCTGTATTCTGCAGGGCCAGTATCTAGTAGTCAGCCATCTAATAAGCGCACTATATTTCAGAGAGCTGCTCAGTGGATTCATTAATGCATTAAAGCTATTTCCCCAGCAAAATAAACAAATGATATGAATTTCTAGCACAGCACTGTTGAATTCTCAGAAGGTGTTGGTTAATTTTCTATGAGTGCAGCTTTCTGCCACATGGCAAATCACAGGTTTATATTAATTTATTCTTTCTAATATGTTTCTATAGTTACAACTTACAGTACACAGGCACTTGTGTGGAAGACCTTCTACATGTTAAAAATTGATACGGTGATGTTTACCATTAAGAGATGTTTATTTAACATGGAAAGTGTCTAGTGTCAGTGCTTAACAGTCAGCGGTAAAACAATTCCTTTCATTTTGTGCCACTTTAATGTCTGTAGGATGGAGGGCTTTGTGGTTTCTCAGTAACACGACAAGCTGCATTCTTTGTATTATTAAGCACAAGAGAGAGAAAAAAAAGACTGTCTGGAGAGGGAATGGCTGGTCATAGGAATTATAAGAGGAACAAACTTGTTTCGCGGCTGTTGCACAACACTAAACACACTACTGTGGAATTTGAGGAAAATTATCAACTTAAGGGTGCCAAGAGTAACTCTGCTTTGCACTGGGCTTCATCACATCACCCTGTTGTTGATTACATACCTACAACAGCACTCCCACCAAGTGTTCTATTATACCGTCGACTCTGCCTTGCTTATTAGGGATAAATTTATACGCTAAAAATGTATATCCTGAATTGATATATTTCTGTAAAGTCGCTTTATGACAAAGTCCATTGTTAAAAGTGGTATACAAATAAAATTTTATTGAATTGATTGTGTGAAGATGGAGGACTAAGAATGAAACCTTGTGAGAAAAGTGGTGCAGCTGTGGCTCAGGTGGTAGAGCGTAGGGTTGACGGTTCAATTCCTGGCCCACATGACTCCACATTGTGAAATGTCCTTGGGAAAGACACTGAACCCCAAGTTGCTCCCGATGGCAAGTTGGCAAGCGCCTTGCATGGCAGCTCTGCTACCATTGGTGTGTGAGTGTGTGTGAATGGGTGAATGAGACACAGTGTAAAGCGCTTTGAAAAAAAGCGCTATATAAGTACTTACCATTTAGACTATTTACCGAAAAGTATGTGATACAAACAATTTTGTAGTTGGGCAAAGCAAATCTGTGTGCGAGCAGGAGGCATTTAAATGCACACATGCATATTTGTATAAAAGTGAAAGAAAATTTGTTAGTCCAGACAGAATCCTGACACTTTATAGGATGTTATATGAACATTTAATAAGTTTTTACCAAGCGATATGAACTAATTAAGTTGTCTCCTGGGTTGTTTGAATTGCTTAACTTTTGAGACATATCAGATACATCTAGGCATTCTTTTTCCGAAGCCGTACTTCATCAGACTGAGTAAGTGCTTGTCCGCCTACCTGATGTCGAAGTGGAGTGGGTGCAGGAATGTTCTGTCTCTCATATTACTAGACAGCCAGTATTTAATTACTAATATTCTGTGTCATGCAGAAATGTGATGCTTTAAAATAGTGGATATTAAAACAATTAGGCTGTACAAAATACACATTTTATATGTTAGGATAGAGAACAGAGCACATTCTCACTAAACCAATGTATTAAAGCTGAACAGAAGACATGTCATTTATATGGATAGTTGTCATTGTCGCTCTCTAATTTTGGGAAACAATGAAGCATTTAGGGGTTGCACATATCAATTAGCAGCTTTATTTTATATTCAAGATTCCATGTGTATACACTTATTGGTAACACTTAAGAGTGTGGATCCATCATTAATAATTAACATCACAGGAAGAAATGAATAATGCAGTATTAACTTTCTAGTAACTACTATTAACTAACTTGAAACTCTGATTAAGAAATTAGTAAGTAATAGCACACAGATAAATGCGGTAGTTCACTATTAGATGATCAATAACTACTGTTTCTTTCATGCCTCCTGGAGAACTGCTAAGAAACTATATACAGTTTCATAATTAATGCGAAACCACAACCGTTAACAAATAGACAAAATTGTTTACATAATCAATAGGTAATAGCGGACTTATGATTTGGGTAAGCTGTTTGTGAGGGACCAAGGCAGTCAAGGCACAAGGAACAGAGTTTCTCAAAAAAAAAAAAAAAAGAAGAGTTGAATGAATCAAAATATATATTTACTAACAAATCAAATTAAATTCAGATAATCAAAATCAATAGTTAGGCCTATAAAAGAGGTCAACTTGTAACGCGGACCAGATCATATTCTATTCATTACAAACTGAAACTCAAATAACTGAGGACTGAACAGAACAAATCTGACTTAACAAATAGATCAACAGAGGCACATTTATACAGACAGACTAGTCCACTTTAGATACACAGGGGGGAAACAAAACACTACAAACTTCAAAGTACAACATTAAAGTCAAGGCCAGCTGAATAACTGAAATAAAGATAGAAACAAATAAATAAATAAAATAAAGAAAGAAATACATAATTATGAATAAGAAAGTAAAAAAAAAAACAAACACAAAACATCCCACTTTCCCCACAGTCAATCTGCCTCTTGGTACTGGCAAGCGGAACTAAAAATAGCAGTGAATGTGGCGTGCCGGCCTTTAGTACGCACCGACCCTCCATCAGAGATTCCTATACACCAGCCATCCATTCCTCAGCTCATCCAACACAACGGTAAAGACTCAAAGAAAACAGTATTAACAAAAGTGTGTACAGGGCAACATAAACTAGAATGTGTGCACTCCAACTAATTAAATGACGCACTGGAATTAATAAAGTATTTGAATGAAACATAAACTGAGTCTGAGTCTTAATATGTAGTGATTACTGATATGCAAATATGTAAACCATTGAGTGAACGGAAACAAGCAAAAAAAACCCAAAAAACTAAAGATCGTGCGTTTTACCCCAGTTATGATGAACAAATATCATGTGCAACCAAACACTGAAGACATTGTAAGCTTCTGAGGTTTTTGTAAGGTTTTGGTTAGTAAATCCTTTAGAAGGATTTGGTAACACTTGCGTCATGATTAGTGGGATACCATGATCCTTAAAATAGTTAGTAAATAGTTCTCTAGGAGGAATGATAAAATGTACTCATTATTAACACCTTACCCAAATCATAAGTCTGCTATTACCTTTACCCAAATCATAAGTCTGCTATTACCTATTAATTATGTAAACAATCTTGTCTATATGTTAACAGTTGCGGTTTCACATTAATTATGAAACTGTATATAGTTCCTTAGTACTTCTCTGGGAGGCATGAAAAAATTGGTAGTTATTAATATAGTTTCTTAGTACATTTACATTTATGGAATTTGGCAGACGTCCTTATCCAGAGCGACTTACAGAAGTGCTTTGAAATCTCTATCAATAAATACATCCTGATACTGGTTCACTAGGTCATGGACTAAAAATACCATCAGTCTTAAAACTGTGTTGGGAGGTAATATAGTAAGAAAACACACATACATTTTTTTAAATGAAAATTGATAATTTAAGTACTTTAGGAAGAAGTAGGTCTTCAGACATGGTTTGAAGACCGCCAGTGCCAGTGACTCAGCTGTTCGGACATCTAGGAAAAGTTCTGAGATGATGAGAGATGGTGGGACCAGTCTATCGGTGCTAGAGGTTCGGAGGGTGCGTGGTGCAGTGTGGGGTGTGATAAGTCATTTGTGGTAAGTAGGTGCTGGTCCAATTTTGGCTTTGTAGGCAAGCATCGGTGTTTTATGTCTGATGCGGGCAGCTACAGGAAGTCAGTGGAGGAAACGCAGCAATGGGGTGGTGTGGGAGAACGTAGTAAGGTTGAAAGTCATGCAGCTGCAAGTCATGCAGCTGCATTCTGGATCAGTTGCCAAGGTCGAATGGTGCTCAGAGGAAGACCTGCCAGGTGTGAGTTACAGTAATCCAGTCTCGAAATGACAAGAGACTGAACCAGCACCTGAGTGGCCTGTATGGATAGAAATGGACAAATCCTTCTGATGAAGTAAAGGAGAAATCGATAAGGGGCGTATCAGATTAGCAGTGTGAGAGGAAAAGGACTGTTGGTTGTCGATGTTTACCCCAAGGTTTTGTGCAGTAACCGAAATTCTCTGGGAGGAATGAAAGAAATAGTAGTTATTGATTATCTAATACTGAACTACCACATACATCTGTGTTCTATTACTTATTAATTTGTTAATCAGAGTTTCTAGTTAGTTAATAGTAGTTACTAGAATGTTATTATTGTGTTATCTATTTCTTCCTGTGTAGTTAATCATTAATGATGGATCCGTATTCTAAAGTGTTTCGCACTTATTTAACATTTTGAACAAAACCCAGTTTGCAAATGCCTTCAAAAAGTTTTCCAAAGTATAATAAAATCATGTTTAATATAAGTCTCACCTATAAGTCCTATGGTCGCCAATTGTAGATTTGTCAGCAGAAAAGTTGCTAACAAAAAGACAAAGAGGGACAATTTTAGGTGTGCTAGCATGAGAAAATGCCAATCCTCATTATCACTGACGCAAAAGCTGACATGGCAAGACACAGTAAACCCAAGTATAGTACTGAGCATGGCTTGGATTTGTCACATGACTGAATCTATGATAATTATTTTGTAATAAAATATATCACTATAGCTTCAGCTGTAACTTATAGTCAAATTGATATTTAGTCACCTGGTTATCAATATGATTCGATTGTCTTTTTGCTTGCATCCTTACAAAATGGCATGAAAAGCAGTTGACTGTAGTTGGCTACGGTTAGAACAGTTCCAGAAAAAAGCTGGAAAATCAAATCTTCTATTTACATTTGTGTTCTGAGCAGAAGTGAGATGGCCACTGTGTTCACTGATTGGTAAATTTCCTTTCGGAGTGGATGAAATGGAGTCTGACAGGGTGGTTGCACTTGCAGTGGAGAATGACATGACCACAAACACATCTGAGGAGTTAGCTCGCACATTAGTCCTCCCAAGTCAAGGAAATGGACGTGCTGTCTGTCTTTATCACATTCCTCATTAGAAACGGATGCATCTGCTGCAGCCCCCTCTCCCCCAACACAGCTTGGCCCACTCAGTATGATCACATTTCATGTCTAACTAAAAAATAAATATACTGGCCTTTTCCTAGGTCTCATATGTAGTTTGTCATGGTTTTTAACATTAGCTAATCGATAGCTATAAATAACATCATATACTGCACTAGTTAACATTTGCAAACCCTGAAGCCCTGAGCTAACGATAACAATTTAATAAACACATCACAAGTTAGTTCATATTATCACATACACTATCGCAGCTATGAACAGTCAAGCCCTCTTCAGCTTCCCTTATAATCTCTGATAATGTTAATTAAACAAAAAAAATGCACCTTGTCATGTATGTGTGTGTGAGTGTGTATGTGATTGTGCCCTGCAATGGACTGGAACCCTGTCCAGGGTGTACCCCGCCTTGTGCCCGATGCTCCCTGGGATAGGTTCCCCCGTGACCCTGTAAAGGAGTCAGCGGTTGAAGATGGTTGGATGGATGGATGTTACTGAAAAAAACATAAGATTCTCTTGTTGCAACAAACTTACAAATCACTGACAATGTAGACTCCTACAAGCACATTGATATAAACCTGTGATTTGAATTACAGATGACACTATTATCAGAGCCTCTGTTATAGAAATTAATCAACACCTTCGGAGCAGATATATGTAATCTTAAATGATGAATGGCATGAAGTTGTAGTTTTCTAAAACTAAGTGTTGTCAAGTGGTGTTCTAAAACCTTAAGCAATCTTTTAAGTAACTGCGGTAAAGTCTTGTTAATTATGTCACATGGTGCTTTGTAGCATATACAGTATCTCAGAAAACGGAGTACACCCCTCACATTTGTGTAAATATTTGATGATATCTTTTCATGTGACAGCACTGAAGAAATGACACTTTGCTACAATGTAAAGTAGTGAGTGTACAGCTTGTGTACCAGTGTAAATTTACTGCCCCCTCAAAATAACTCAACACACAGACATTAATGTCTAAACCACTGGCAACAAAAGAGAGTACACCCCTAAGTGAAAATGTCCAAATTGGGCCAAAAGTGTCAATATTTTGTGTGGCCACCATTATTTTCCAACATTATTTTCCAACCCTCTTGGGCATGGAGTTCACCAGAGCTTCACAGGTTGCCACTGGAGTCCTCTTCCACTCCTCCATGATGACATCACGGAGCTGGAGGATGTTAGAGACTTTGTGCTCCTACACCTTCCATTTTGAGGATGTCCCACAGATGCTCAATAGGGTTTAGGTCTGGAGACATGTTTGGTCAGTCCATCACCTTCACCCTCAGCTTCTTTAGCAAGGCATTGGTCATCTTGGAGGTGTGTTTGGGGTCGTTATCATGCTGGAATACCTCCCTGCGGCCCAGTCTCCAAAGGGAGGGATCATGGTCTGCTTTGCTATGTCACAGTACATGTGGGCATTCATGGTTCCCTCAATGAACTGTAGTTCCCCAGTGCCGGTCGCACTCATGCAGCCCCAGACCATGACACTCCCACCACCATGCTTGACTGTAGGCAAGACGTACTTGTCTTTGTACTCCTCACCTGGTTGCCACCACACACGCTTGACACGATCTGAACCAAATAAATTTATCTTGGTCTCATCATGTAACTGTTCCTCAGTGGTGGAATGAACTTCCAACCTCAATCCGGACTGCAGATTCACTCACCATCTTCAAGAAACAGCTAAAGACCCACCTCTTCCGTCAACACCTAACCATCTCAAAAAAAATAAATAAATAAAATAAAAAGGGAACTTGCACCTCTACTCTGTGTACTTTGCTTCTTCTAGTACTCAATTAATAGATCTTGTACAGTAGCATTACTTATATTGTTCTCTGCTTGATATCACGTTGCTTGTATCTCTCATTAGTAAGTTGCTTTGGATAAAAGTGTCTGCTAAATGAATAAATGTAAATGTAAATCAGACCAAAGAAAATGGTTCCAGTAATCCATGTCCTTAGTCTGCTTGTCTTTAGCAAACTGTTTGCGGGCTTTCTTGTCCATCATCTTTAGAAGAGGCTTCCTTCTGGGACGACAGCCATGCAGACCAATTTGATGCAGTGTGTGGCGTATGGTCTGAGCACTGACAGGCTGACCCCCCACCCCTTCAACCTCTGCAGCAATGCTGGCAGCACTCATACGTCTATTTCCCAAAGACAACCTCTGGATATGACGCTGAGCACGTGCACTCAAATTCTTTGGTGGACCATGGCAAGGTCTGTTCTGAGTGGAACCTGTCCTGTTAAACCGCTGTATGGTCTTGGCCACCATGCTGCAGCTCAGTGTCAGGGCCTTGGCAGTCTTCTTATAGCCTAGGCCATCTTTATGTAGAGCAACAATTCTTTTTTTTCAGATCCTCAGAGAGTTCTTTGCCATGAGGTGCCATGTTGAACTTCCAGTGACCAGTATGAGGGAGTGTGAGGGCGATGACACCAAATTTAACACACCTGCTCCCCATTCACATCTGAGACCTTGTAATACTAACAAGTCACATGAAACTGGGCAGGGAAAATGGCTAATTGGGCACAATTTGGTCATTTTCACTTAGGGGTGTACTCACTTTTGTTGCCAGCGGTTTAGACATTAATGGCTGTGTGTTGAGTTATTTTGAGGGGACAGTAAATTTACACTGTTACACAAGCTGTACACTCACTACTTTACATTGTAGCAAAGTGTCATTTCAGTGTTGTTACATGAAAAGATATAATCAAATATTTTAAAAAATGTGAGGGGTGTACTCACTTTTGTGAGATACTGTATATAAAAAAGGGAAAATGTCACATAAGATTACACACTGATGAAGGCTTAAAGCCGAAACGTTTGCGTGAGCTTTCCCTTTAAAGTAAACGACTGAACAGAGCCTGTGGACTTATTATTTTTATTTTTCTAAATGATCATAACAAAGTAACAAGTCTATCTAATGTATTATTATTTTTTTTAGTAATGTTAACTAAATACATACCTGATAATGTTTCTTGTTCTGGAAGTTTATGGCATTAGCTAATACTTATTTACTCAATTAATAAAATATAAATAAGTTCACACACGTCATTGTCAATTAAAGTGTGCAATGTACAACCGGCTAAGTTCATTTAACTGAAAGAAAATTTGAGGCAACTAATTACCTCAAAATTTACAAGTTGATAAATCAATTTCTTTAAGACAAATGCACTTAAATATAACAAAAATTTATTTTAAATTACAACGTTTGAGTTAAATTTTTGTTTGGATTAAAGAAATTGATTTATAAACTTAAAGATTTTGAGGTAATTACTTTCCTCAAATTTTATGAGTTAAATGAACTATCCGGTTTTACAGTGTGGTACTAAAGGTTGATAATAAGATGAATTCAGGTCTCTATAAAAACTGCACCCAATAATTCAGCCTCACATTCATTTTGCCAAATAACCACCACAAACTTTAATTAAGGCATTGGTTAAAGTTGATTATTGTGGATTTTTCTCAAGTACAGATGGACTAAACATGGCTAATGCAGATTTTTTTTTTTATTTGTTTGGTTAATTATTTAGAAATGGTCAGCTAACAGTAGCATTCCTTTACAGTTGCTATGTTAATGCTGTGATTCATGGTTTGTAAATGTTAACTAATGCTGTAAATAATACTGATAAAAGGAACTTGAGAGTAATCTAGCATTTGATTGCATTACAGCCTCAATAAACGTGTTTTCCATCAATCAGTCTTCCCAAATCCAACCTAATCCCAGTCCTGTTTGGGATAAGGGTAACTGACTGACCATGAAGAATGAATCAATAATGATGCGACTGCTCCATTTACTCATGGTTTACTGCCTCATATTGATGCCAAGCAGGAGACTATTTGGCATGTCAACTGCAAAACCTTTCATTTATTTTATAGTATAATTTATACAATGAGCCAGGTGCTTTAACCACTTGTAGACTTTGGGATCTGTTATAAAACTTTGGGATCTGTATAAAACGCTTTAGTAAATGAAACCTGTATGTTATATGTGGACAGAGTTGGAGGAAGCCCATCAGAAATGTCATCCTTGCTGGTACACTTTTGCCCACAAGTACCTGGTGTGGACGTGCGACCCTGGCTGGCTCAAACTGAAAGAGTGGGTCAAGATCATGGTGATGGATCCCTTTCTGGACCTGACGATCACCATCTGCATTGTGCTCAACACACTCTTCATGGCCTTGGAGCATTATCCCATGACAGACGAATTCAACAAGATGCTTTCCGTGGGCAACCTGGTGAGTAGGAGTCGGTTAGTTTGTTAGAATATTAGTTTAGATAGAAGGGGCAGTCATGGTGAGGCAGAACAGGATAGTTTGTTAGATTAGGATGAAAAAAAGTTTGGAAGGATTTCCAGTGAAAGCTTTAAAATGATGTTTTCTTTGCTGTCCCTGAAAAATGTTTTCACTGTGACTTGTCATGATAAAGGGACATTCTCACCTCTCCCGCAGCTTGCTCATTATATCCAACGTCTCAATTGGTACAACATGCAAGAGCAGCATTTCTGTTGTTCATTATGGAAGACAAATCGATTGAAGGAGACAGGCTTGTTTCCTTGGGAGACATTTTCAAAAAAAAAAATAAACCACACACAATATGTCTGATGAAAGTAGGGTCAGCGAGGAGAATTTCATGTGCTCTTTAGTCTCAAACGCCTTGTTGCTTGGAGAGAATGTGTGTGTGTGCGTGTGTGTGTCTGTATGTATATACAGTATGTATATATATATATATATATATATATATATATATATTCATGAAGGTTGTGGTTTAAGTTTTGATTCTGAATACACAAAAAAATATTTTCTGAAAATTGGACAAAAATTAGACAAAAAAAAAAACAAAAAAACCTGAGGTACACATGACGCCGCTGTCTGTGATACATTATGCAATGCAGGCTAGCAACACCTATCCATGTCACCATTCCTTTGTTCTTTGCATTACACTCTTGCCATGTACCTGCGCATGTTGTGAGTAGATGGTCTGTATTATGTCTTGGAGAGAGTCATGTCAGGACAACAGTGCTCACTCAAATCAATATGCCTTGCTCCACTTTGTAAGCTGCTGTTTATCAAGCTGTAGATATAGTGCAGCTTCCTCAACAGTGGGTTCAAGGGAACATATTGGGTGACAGAGCCCACATGTGAAAATATACACATCCTCACAGGGTGGTTGAAAACATTATATTTGTATGACTTATGCTGGTATTGACTCAGTCTCACCTCTGTGTCATCATCGGTGAACAGCCTGTACTGGCCAAGGCTGATTTGTAGATGTAATCATATACAAAACACAGCAGCAGTTCTTGGTGCATTATTTGGCAGTTACATCACATGATGGATCACAGAATTGTAAGTTGAAGGAGATCCCCCCACACACAGATTTTCTGATTGAGGCATAAAAGTCATGTTTTCTCCTCTTTTTTTATTTTGGCCTCAGTATTATAAGGTTCTGTGTGACATTTTGGTTGAAATTATTTAGCCACAGAAGCTTCATTGTTGGGGACACTCTATTCTCATTTGGTATTTTGTTTTCACAGAGTTCTTGGTGTAATAATGAAAACAATAAAAAGTCTTATCATCAAACTCTCAGACAAACTTCTGAAAGTGGGATCTCAGAGGTCCGTGAAGCCTAGCCATGGATACGTTATATTTTTAATTTTGTGGCAGGAAATCACAATCCATCATTATCAAAGCTATACAGTTTATGATTTAGTTTTTATAGTTATTAGCCAGTTTGCCTGGTCATTAGAATTGAATGGCTATAATCCAAAACACAGTTCTGAATAGTCAGTCTGAAATCAATGTCTTTTGTTTGATGGAAAGTTCAGGAATTTAAAGTTATTGAAATCTATATGTACAGTAAGCTACTTCAAATTTACAAAATTCAGAGACATTTAGAAAGTTGGGATTTTTGTTTGCTGGCCAAACACAGATAGAAACTTACTTAGTTTGGGTTTGTTTAAAATAAAGTTCTGTCTTGAGTGTTTCTTATTATACCATCCCTCAGTCTCTTACGTTTCTTTCTCATCTGGCTTGCATCATTGAGCTTTGAGTCTGCTCTTTTCTGTCAGTATGTAAATGGAACATGAATCCTAATTGGCCATGGTTACTTATGTGGTGTATTTATCCTAAATTATGATTGACTGGCAGATAGGAACATATAATTCTATGCCACAATATTTTTCAACTTTGTATTTTTGTAAACCTTTTAGCTATATTAGGGGAAAAAAACCCATCTTTCAAACGTGTGTGACAGGAAAACCTATTGTATGTTGCTGTGGCTGAATTCTTGCTAGTTACGTGTGACTTGTGCACACAGTGAATTCAACATAAACATGTACAGTATAAGCCTAGTCATTTCAGTATGTAATTACAAGGGAAACCTTACAAGTGTGACATAAATTATAACTGAATCAAGATGTTCATGTTTCTCATGTCCACATTACAGAGGATCTATTCTCTTTCTGTCCTGATATAGCTTTAATTAATTTCTATTTTTGATAGAAAAAAAACACCCAGACTTGTGTCTGTAAGATTCTATGAGGATCTAGCATATACAGTACATTACATCTCACAGAAAACACACTTGTTATGTCATCCTACATGCTGTTTGTACTGTTTAACATTTAAACATGAAAAGTCTGTCTCCTGGATGAAAAGATGGAAAGTCCAAATCGTAGGCAACTTGGAATTAGCCTTTCGATGAGTCATGCATGCCATAGTCTGCAGTTGTCCAGATAACGTTTCACTAACCTCAGAGGCTTGTTTTGTCTGAGTGTCTGAGGTCAGACGTTGTGTATAAGCTTTAGAAAAATATGCCAGGTTACAAGCTTAAATCAGTACTAAAGCTGTGATTTTGGTGCCGCCGGCCCTCTAATACACAACATAAAAAACCGAAGATCACGACTGTTAAATTTTGACAAATTTTGATTCAAATAAAAGAAATTGTTAAAGATTAGACAGTGTAGGATTAGACAGTGTAGGATTAGTTTTCCCTCTAATCCAGAAGTAATTTAGCATTTTGCTACAGCATTGCCTGTTCATTAATCTTGACTACTCTCAGTCCTAAAAGTGAGACCAAGCGTGCTTTCACATACGCAGTGTTTAGTTCATTTGTTTTTCTATTTGGTGAAGTTCATTTAGGTAGATAACACAGCAATCACACTTGGGTGAAGACCAAACCAACTGGTCCGAAAACAAGCACGCTTCAGCTGCAATGAGAAGGCAATTTGACCCTGAATCAACCTGACTGCATGAAGTGAACCAAAGAGGTTGTGCGTTTTGGGATGTGGTTTTTTTTTGTTTGTTTGTTTTTTGCAGATATAAACTGCTAAACTGAGTGAGAAACGACAGAGACATATGTGTTCTGGATATTTGGACTGACAACTAAATTGAGAAAATAAAAGCAGGAATCGACACAAAATGGCTAAATAGTTATTTAGTATATAATTAGATATTATTTCATTGACAGCCAACTCCATGTTCTCCATGCTTGGGTGATTTTTGTTATTTCTGCATGCACTTGGTAAATGATTGCCTGCATTTTTCCCCATCGGCATATTTCTGACCAATGTATAAAAGCATTTTATAACGATGATTTTAGCCCAATGTGCTCCATGTTTTTTTTTGTTCATTTCATTATATGCAATATGAAACCAAATCAAACTAAAGAGCAAACAAACCAACCGTATCGATTCCACTCTGATCCGATAAACAGGCTAATAGGTGTGAAATCCCTCCCAATAATGCAATGAAAGTATGACAATCCCCCTTACCCTGTTCTTACTAATGAAAATCCTCAAAGAAAGCACTTATTTTAAATCTAGAACAGACTTGTTTGCAGCTACCAAGTCACTCATAATGACCTCATTTAACTGAACAGAAATGTGTTCTACACAATGGTTTTAGTAGAATATCAAAATAAGTACATCCATGGTAAAAAACGAAAGCATATTGTTAGTAATTAGTAGAATTTTAACATTTGTGACTTTTCATCATATTACTTGAGCTTCTGGCTCTTTGTACACTCTGGGTTAGGCTCCTGCCTTTTCATTCCTTTTCCGACGAAAGCTGGTTACACTGCAGCTTTTTGGCTGAGGTGTTCTGTTTTGGAGTGCCCCGTGGTGATACGAAATTTATATTAGAAACCCCCAAATAATCAAGATGCCCCCTTCTGTATGAGCTTTTTCTTCTGTGTAGTATGATAATCGCATTTGGCAGAAGCTCATCAGGGCTAATGAGCAGTATGCTGAGCTAATTACTCTGTGGAGATGGAAATGAGAATGCAGCTCCTTTTTGTTGAAAGGTGAGTGTTGACAGTGTCCCACTTGAGGCGATGGAGGATGAAGCTCTAATCCCAGTCACAATGAATCTGCCCGATCATACATCTTTCTTACCTAAGCATTATGCACAGTCGCTCTAGGTCTCAAGTGTAGTAAGCATCAATGCTGTTTACATCCGTCAGAATAAGATGGCAATTACAGGGTCATGAGAGGTGAGAGCATGGCAGATATTCTTCAATGCTTTAATATCTTAAGTCTTTATATACTGTACAGAATGATCATTTGTGGGGTGAAAAGGAGTTCAAAGAAATTAGGAGAGATCCCTTTTGGCCAGGTCTTCAGATTAAAGAACTGAGGCACACACAGATGACAGACAGAACACACTCAGATGACGTAATTCTGAAACCTGCAAAGCTTCACAATAGTGAAGCTCATGACAAGGCAAGCCACCTTTAAAAGGCCCAGCTCTGTCTGTGATGTGCAGCCTCCCCCACTGCTTGGGTCACGTATCCTGTGTCACATTCATGAGCCTTTCTCTGGGCAACAACAACCAGAACGACCACCAAACAGACCTGCCAGTGTAGCTGCAGATTTTACTAATGCACTAGCCCTATTGACCAAAGTCCCAACCATTCATGGCTACAAAAATTAATATTAAGAAAGTAAATACTACATTGATGATCATATGATAATCAAAAAATTTCTTAGGAGATCTGGCTAAAATGGACAAAATGAATATGTAAGACAAAGGAATTATAATGAATACTTTAGCATCTTTGATCCATCAGTAAAGTATGCATAATTACCAAGGACAAGAATTTTGAAATGCTTCCTTTGTTTACACCTTTGTTGAATACCATTGATAAACTTTTTTTTTTTTTTTTTTTTTTTTAAATGTGACTTTAATCTCCCCAAACCAAAATGTTAGCAACATCTACAAATAGCAGCACCTTATTGTACAATTACAATGGTTTAGACACCACTCATCAAAAGAAGTCTTTGAATTCGCTGCTACTGGCACTGACTTTGCAATGGACAGTTCAGCAAATCTGAAAAAAAAAAAAAAAACTAAATCAGGATATAAAACACCAAAATATGTGCCAACAATCTCCAAAAATAAAACTTCAGTGGAAGAATGAGCTAAACTCGACAGGAGTTGTCTTGAGGCACCGGTGGCATTCATACCTGACAGGATTGACATTGTTATTAAGGTGAAGGGAGAGAGGTAACTAAGTATTAGAAAAGAAATAGCATGTGACATTTATTGCCCAAGAATATTATAATGCAAATTCAAACTGCAACCGTTTCACTCTAACAATAAAGGTCTTGAGATGATAGAACGTCTTACCAAAGCACTTCTTATGTAGTTTAATGCAGCTTTTGAACTTTGAAGAATTACTGTAAAAAATTACTTTTTAATTTTATTTAGTATCCATGTTATTTTTTGGTAACAAATAAGCACAGTTTCTTCTCTATGAAAAAGCAATCCCATTGCTGAAATGATAAATTATACAGTTTTCCAGTTTCATTTATAAGCTTTTATCTTTTAAATAATTCATGAACGCATTCTATAAAAATATGAGCTTCACATAAATGCTAATTGAATGCCCCAACAGCTGCCCTTACCATGGACACTAAAAGTGAGTTCGTAGTAAACATGCTTTCAGTTCTTTTCTTATTAAAGGGAAAACATGCAAAAACATCTTGTCTATGTTAATCGCACGTGATAGATGTGATGAATAGGTTTCTTTAAGTGGAAATTTACTCACATGCTTATATCTTTAACTACCGTAACAGCAGTATATAAGTGCTAATATTTATTTTAAATGAAATTATACTACATGAATTCTCTCTACGCTCACAGGTCTTCACAGGGATCTTCACAGCTGAGATGGTCCTGAAGATCATTGCACTGGACCCATACTACTACTTCCAACAGGGCTGGAACATCTTTGACAGCTTCATCGTTTGTCTCAGCTTGATGGAGCTCGGGCTATCTAATGTAGAAGGCCTGTCTGTCCTGCGCTCCTTCCGACTGGTAATTTCTTATTTTAGAACCATGTTAAATACTTTTATCATACAACAAACAGCAGCATAAAATAAGCCAAGTTGAGTATTACAAGACTCAACCAAGTGATGGAATTTAAATAGACAAGATCTATTACTCAGGTCTTTGTACTTTCCTACCATGAATGTCTTAATCAGAAGTGAGCAGTAATGTTGACATTGCTATCAAGAAAATCCTAGCAAGCAGAGAAAGGTTAATCAGATATTTAGCTGCAATCTCCGTTCATTAGTATCTGAGTCTATAAGCTTATGTTACGTAAGTGTTACAAAATGAGCATAAGTGTATGTCCATGACAAAAGTTGCACGTAATCATAAAGTTTATAAGTATGCTGACTTAAACAAAAAAAAAATACAAGGTCTTTACACTTACTGCCAACATGAATAGTAAACATCATACAAATAAAGCCACTTGAATGCATAAAATAGTTCAGCTGATTATTAGTAATATTCAAATAGTTGAATACAGATACGTAAATGCAAAATACTCTGTCTTTTTTTATTTGGTCATAAGGCCAGTTTACTGTCCCAGTCCAATGACTGGGTGGCATTTCCAAATTGTCCATAGTGTGTGAATGTGAGTGTACTTGCAATTGTGCTCCGTCTTGTGCGGATAGGATAGGCTCCAGGCTCCCCTGCAACCCTGTATAGGATAAGCATAATAGAAAATGGATGGATGGCATAAGGCCTAGGTTTGTGAATTCCCAGGTCATTTAGGTAAAGTTATCTTTCCCATCCTGTGTGTTTTCCCCTTCAGTGAATTGCTTTTTTCTTATTCTAAATTTTATTCACATATGTTCTGACCTCTGACTCAGTTGAAGAAAGCAGGTAGATTGAATTTTCTAGTGTCTCCTGTATCACCACAGCAAGGGGTCAAAAATCATGAATACAACATCTAAACTGCACATGTTGGCAGATCTTTATATGGAGAAAAGCACTAGATATTGCACAAAGTAGACTGCTTTAATAGTAGCGTCTTTAATTAGATTAATTCCCATAACATTATTAAAGACAGCAAAAATATCATGAAAATCATTGTCTCCTCTCACAGCTGCGAGTCTTCAAGCTGGCTAAGTCATGGCCCACCCTGAACACCCTGATAAAGATCATAGGCAACTCTGTGGGTGCCTTAGGAAACCTCACTCTCGTTTTGGCCATCATCGTCTTCATCTTCGCTGTGGTGGGCATGCAGCTGTTTGGGAAGAACTACGAGCTGTGTGTATGCAAACTCTCCAAGGATTGTAAATTGCCACGATGGCACATGAAAGACTTCTTCCACTCCTTTCTAATCGTGTTCCGGGTCCTGTGTGGTGAATGGATCGAGACAATGTGGGATTGTATGGAGGTTGCTGGACAGCCTCTTTGCATTCTGGTCTTCATGCTGGTCATGGTGATTGGGAATCTGGTGGTAAGTCTCTCAACTGATTTTTTTTCCCCCACATAGACCAAATGTCTGTTGCTGTTGACTGTGCAATGAGTTCAGTGAGCACAGAGTAGTTTGAATAAGACTTTAGTGCAATAGTAGAGAAGTTTGTGTCTTTTTAGATGTGCCATCTTGAGTTGTAGATAGATTGCTTCCCCTAGGTCAGCTTGGCTCTGTTTGGTCTGGGCAAACACAGCCAACCCATGTTCCCTACTGTCAACAAGCATAACTAAGAGCTAGAGCCCTGCAGCATCCCTTGAGCGTCTGACCCTTTCTACACAGCTTTCATTTTATCTCCTAATCTTGCTATGTTCCTTTTTGTTTCTCTCTGTCTTTCTCTCAGTCTCTCTGGGGTTCTCCATTGCTTTCTGTCAATCTTTCTTGTTGTCACTCTCTTTGCTTCTCCCTAATGTACGATATTCTCCTGCTCTTATCAGACATTGCATCACTGCGTTTCCTGACTAAAGACAGTGGTATGTCCACACAGACTGTTTTCTGTAATGGAACAAGTGGAGACATCCCTCTAACTGAAGTGCCTTCTGACAATTCTCTCTCTCTCTCTCTCTCTCTCTCTGTCTCTCTCTCTATCTCTCTCTCTCTCTCTCTCTCTCTCTCTGTGTGTGTTTACTTTGAACCTCCCCTCAAAGCTATGATTTCAGCATTTCTCTAAATGAATATGCTCAGTATGACATTTAAATATCATTTTTAAATCGGTCTTGTCCACGAATATGTTAGTTTAATGTGATTGTGGTTTTCTGATCTTTTATATATTTGATGTAGGAACATTGTTTTAAACAATTGATAAACAGATAAAATGTTCTAAACAGATACAAATATGAAAAGGAGGTGCACTAGTGGTTTATTGCCTGGTATTCAACTTAGAATGTGCCTGCTGTAACCTGTTCTTGGCTGACAGGAGTGTAACCTGATGTGGTCTTCTGCTGTTGTAGCCCCTCTGTATGTATATATATATATATATATATATATATATATATATATATACTTATGATATAGGTGCTTTTAGTTGTTTACTATTATAGGGAAATTAAAAATAATAATAATATGAAGGGCATGGTGGCTTTGTGGTTAGTGCGTTTGCCTCACAGCTCCAGGGTTGGGCGTCCTGTTCCTGCCTCCACCCTGTGTGTGCTGAGTTTACTTTTTCTCCCGTGCTTTGGGGGATTACTTTGGGTACTCCCGTTTCTTCCCCCAGTCCAAAGACATGCTTTGTAGGCTGGTTGGCATTTCAAAATTGTTCGTATTGTGTGTGTGTGCAATTGTGCCCTGTGATGGGTTGACACTCCATCCAGGGTGTGCCCCGCCGCATGCCCCTGGTGCCCTGGGATATGCGCCATGCGACCCTATTTACGATATAAACCCACAGCTTAATGATGCGTCCTGTCAACATGAAGGTCTTTCTGTCCTAAATCATGCATAGACACATGCTGCCTTTTGGACTGTTAAATGTGGACCTTTGTCACAGTACTGATGTATGGCATTGCTTAAATGTTGCCTTCTTCTGTCGTGCTGTAAGCACAAAATTAAAGATAAAACAAATGCCAGATTCAAGTCCAGCGAGAATTACGTGACCATCTAATTGACTTACACAATGGACATGCTAGGAAGGTTGTAAATTTTTTTTTTAATTATTTCTGTTTATTATTTTATAAAAATTCTCTGTTATCTATGTAGTATAAATAACATAACCAACCCGCAACTGAGCATTATAAGTCATAGGTTAACAATATTATTGTTTCTAGCAGCAATCCTGATAGATTGATGTTTTTTGTCTTTTAGCCAATATTAAGTGTAGAATCCTTGGTCCGTGTTTTCCATCACTAGGCTTGGTTGCTATAAAGTGTTGTATATCTGCTGACATCTTTCTGCGCCTAATTGAGTCCCATTGAAGGTGAAGCATTCACAGGGCAGCATGTGGTGTTAATAAGCCCATGTCTTCCTCTGGCTCTGGCCTTGTACAAGGTCTCAATACCTCAGTAGGGCAAGTGTGCACCCAGCACCAATTATCCAGCCCCATGTACCAGTTAATATTGTCTTTCTCAGTGGAGACACATCCAGTGTGCAGCATCATTTGCTTAAGTACTTGTGTAATGCATGCTACCACCCTTCCTCTCTCTCTTTATCTTTTTCTACTGCGCTCTCCTTCTCCTTCCTGCTGTCACAGGCTGATTATAGTGAACATACAGAGAGCTGTTGTGTAAATGTGGGTCATTTTTAGAATAGCTGTAAAGTTGTCAGTATATATTAGTCATGTCTGAAAGTTCTGGAAACATCTCTTGTAATTGTAGCTTTCAAGCCTTTCATACTTAAACTATGCAAAGGTTAAAGAGAAACTGAACCGAAGTGAAAATGAAGTTGAACTCACTGCTTGCATAATTTGTATGATTTTTGCATCCAGCCTGGTCATGTTTATATTTGTAAGCTAAGTTATTAATCACATACATCTTCCTTATTTTGTTCTTTCTTCCATTTGACTAAATATTGCTAGGAATTTACTTTATATATATATATATATATATATATATATATATGAGCAGTTTTTAATCTTAGGTTTGTGCTATAATAACAGGCTTCACTTTCTGTGGCTGTCCAATAGATGATGTAGATATCAAGTATGGCTGCCACCCAGATACCAAAACGAGAGCATTGTTTCCACATGGAGCTGAGAGAGAAAGAGAATGAGCGGAGAATGAGATCTAGCACGGATCAAAATCCATGTGCGTGTAAACACAAAGGCATTACGCCACAAAGCACATCCAAGCGACATGCAAAAAGAAGAAAAGAAGGCTTCAACTTTGAGCATGAGTCATGGTAACCTGATAGCAGTATGTGCAAGTCACTCTGGTTCAAGAGTATGTGATCCTGGTGTAAGCAACTGCCACCGTCCACTCACTCACTCTCTAATCACCTCCTCTAATCTCATTGGATGTGTTACCTGAGCATGGTGTACACCCAGGTACAGACCAGGAGGTGAAGGAGGATGTCAGTTTGGTGAGGTGCTTCAAGCCAACAAAGAAGTGAAACTGAAATCTTTGGAAGTGTGCATATGTGGCTTGATGTCATTATGTCAGATGTGTTTGGATACATTTTGGGTCAATTCACCTGTTCATCATTATTTTTAAGCAGGGTTCTATAACTGGAGACGTGAAAGTGGTTTTATCAGATAGGCTGCTTCCAAGATACCCACCAAAATTTATCAGGGTTGGACTGGAGACTCCATATGGAGTCCAACATAGAAGAAGGAGAGTGCGAAATGAAATAAACAGAGCCCAATTAAAAGTCTATTTAGATTAGAAATGTGATTCTCTGAAAAGGATGTGCAGCGGTTTCTAAAAGCAACTAGAAAATTACGAACCACAGGATGTTCAGTTGCATCAAACTCATGCCGAGTGTTGCAGTGAAAATCTCAGAAAGAAAGAGAACTGATTACCAGTGTGTAGCTGTCATTGGACTAAAGGAAGCTGTAATCCTCCTTTACGAAGCATGATTACTGCACCAATGGCAAACGTTGATGCCTATTAGGTTTGGTGCAGTGTCACAGTGCAATAACTGTTTACTGTTGTAAATACTTTAAATACTGTACTGTAATTTATTGTAAGTTTATATACTATCCATAGAAGGGTTCAGTGGTGTCCAGTCCAGGGTGTGTTCCCACTTTAAGTGTGTTCCAAGGATAGGCTCTGGATCCTCCAGAAATTATCCTTATCATTTCTACACTAGTGAAACTGTTCAATAACCAAATTAAACATATGTGCTATGACCATGTTCAACAAGACCAACATTGCGGTAACATTTCATTTTTTTTAATAATTATAAAATATTGTAGTTTGTTTGTGCCAGCCAGCGTGTGCTTTCTTTTTTTACTTAATCAGACTTTTAGTATTTGTGACTAACCAGGTAGCTACTATTTAATCTCAAGCTTTGATAGTTTCTGTACACTTTTCTGGCCACAATCTTCATAATTCTGAAGGCTGCAACTCTGTTTAGTATATGCACACACATGCACTGGCTTCTAACAGAAAAAAAAACAAAAAACATTTTTGGAACCCTATGGCTCAAGGAGTTTTTCAGAGAAAGATCATCTCAAATACTGGTAGTGGCAAATTAAAGTGAGACTCTCATCTGTTTGTCGAAGTATTCTGGGAAAAGTCCATGATGGGGCACAGGAAATATCATAGCACATTTCCACTGCACGGTATGGCTCGTCTCGACTCGATTCTGCTTGGATTTTGGGGGCTTTCCACTGTGGATAGTACCTGGTACTTGGTACTTTTTAGTACCACCTCGGTTGAGCTTCCAAGTGAGCCGAGCCGATACTAAATGGGAGCCGTGCACTGAGGGAGTATGGATTCTCCTTAACGAGTGGATCTGTATTGTGCCTGAATAAATGTGTCATTTAATAAATACATTTATTAAATGGCTTTAGTTAAAGTGCACTTATTATGGTTTTGAAACGTGCCTAATTATGTTTTAAAGGTCTCATACAATAGATTTACATGCATCTAAGGTCAAAAAACACTTTAATGTGCTCATAATTTAAATTGCAGAATTACCTTTTTCCCAATGTCACAAACAACTCATTAAATGATTCATGACTCTAAAGGATTCATTCTAAACTCCTCCATCCAGAGAGTATCTCTGCTCTGATTGGTCCGATGTCCCAGTCTGTAGTGATTGGTCTTCCGCTGTCAGCAAGCAGCCAATGAAGACCAGAGGCGGGTCTTTTTGTTAGAAACCTACATAGGTTTAAGTCTGGAATTACTAACGACTTGTTTCAGCTGTTCAAAATCAGTTCCTTCTTTTGGAAGTCAATCAGTGCGTTTACATGGACAAAAATATTCCAATATTAACCCGAATTAAGACAATACTCTGAGAAACTAGCATGTAAACAGCTATTTTTAATTACCTTAATCCGATTAAGGTCATACTCAAAGTAAACACAAATCGAATTAAGACAGCTGGAGTATTCCTGTTTTAGTCGCATTATCGAGGTGTATTACAGACATGTAAACACGTTAATCACATTATTAACGTTGCGTGAAAGTTTTCACCACATTTTGCGACAGGACACGATCACACACGGCAGTGCTCAACCGTTTTACGGCAAACAAGAGAGTACGGTTGCGTCCCAACCATGTACTTTCCTACTATAGGCCTGTATTGGGGAAAAATACATGTATCTCAGCTACTATATATACAGTAAGTATGCGGTTTGGGACGCAGCTCACGGCTTCAAGCAGTTGTCTATTTGCACTTACAGCATGACAAATAATTAACTGCACTTAAAGCGTTCGTAAAAAAAATGAAACACCCAAAAATGTATATGGGACCATAACAAAGACGAACTGTATGTCGATACGTGAAATTCTGGAGGGACGTCGGACGGCGTGGCGCGGGCTGTTAATCTAATTATGTTCTATAACATGTAAAACGGGTACATGACAGGGGTGTGTGTATATATATATACAGTATATATATATATATATATATATATATAGTATCTCACAAAAGTGAGTACACCCCTCACATTTCTATAACTATTTGATTATATCTTTTCATGTGACGACACTGAAGAAATGACACTCACTGTCCTTCACGTCTGTGCATGTATGAATGTATGTTACAGGAAGTGTATGGTTGTAATCACAACTTGATATTAGTCATCATATGCATTTTGGCCTCTGTAGTATGCGGCTATGTGCTAATTCAGTAGTAGGCCTGCAGGCAGTTAACACCTTGCCAAGTGGGATCCTGCTGTGTTGGTCATTCCACACTGAATACCTGATAGGTGGTGTTAGAACATTTCTGCTCAGAGATTACCCACTTTTCATTCTGGGTTCCCCTGTGTATCTCAACCTGAAGACTATCAGATACACAAGCTTTTTTGGAATTTGTACTTGATTAAAGTACAAATATAATAATATATAATCTATATAATATAGGAGTGTTCTACTGAAAGACCTTTTTATAGATAGGACTAGATATAAACTAGAAACATGTATGTATCCATATGTCTATACCTGTGGTGGTTGGCAGGGTCTTCTTAGAAAATGCATCTATGTTGAGGATCAAAGGTCAGGTGTTAAGCTGGCATTCTGTTAAAGATAACCCATCACAGACTGTGACTCCAACCAGATAAACTGTGGCACAACAGGTTAGACTATACAGTATGTATAGATATTTGAGATATATATATCTAGAGTAGCCGGACACAAGATCATTATGATAATATTATACGTCCTGTGGGCAGTGCAGTGATAGTTGGGCTAAGCAGACATTTGAAAGGAACGGATATATTTAAACAGACCTGTGCCTGTTATGGATATGGGATTGTTTCAGACATTTTTAACTGAGTTATTAATATGTTATTTAATCAGAGCTGATATAACAGGGTTGTTTTTAACAATAGCTATCACAATCTATTTTTGCTAGGCTACTGATATTCTAAATATTCTTAAGAGGTACTTTAATTTACATTTATTTTTGCAAATGAGATTAAACATTGTCTAATTAAACATACACATATTTGTGTACTTAATAAATTAAGAGTGATGAGGTCCGTGTTTACCTACGGCTGCTCTTGCTTGCACCCTCACTGGTTGACTGACATATTCAGCACCTGTTGTCTCACAAAGGTGCAGTCTGATAACCCTGGTCAGCTGCCTATGGTGTGCTGCATAGATAATGCTCTATTTATAGTTTGTGGTCTATTGGACTTGCTAGGTTTGTGTTTGGCTCTCATCTGCAGTGAAGTGAGATGCCCAAAACCAGAGCTACCTGTGTGATGAGGTCATACAATCACATGATGACCTATGTTACAAGTTAAGGGGTGTGTTCATATCCTTGTTTTCATGCAGTCTTTGCACATTTCACTCAGTTAAATATTTTTTAAACTGCTAGGCTTAGATGGCTTGGTTAGACATTGTCATGTCTTTTATTTTTATTGAGGTGTGAAAATTGAGAAGGTGGATGCCTGGATAATTGTGACAGCCCCAGGTATCATTCTTACACAGTTAAATGAGTCTAAATGTTTGTCTGTGGAGCTTGAATGGAACCTCTATGAATTGGATTAATTTTCTTTATTCTATATGGCAAAGTGCTCTGTTTGAACATGTCTTGGTGTGGTGGAATGTCTTGGTGATATGAACCTAGATTTTGCCAAAAATGGTTAGAGAGCGAGTACTATTATGCAGATATCAAGACATAGCTAAGAGTCTACTCTCTTCGCTTGCATATTTACAGCTGTAAATGTACATCTGTTTTATTTTATAACACTTACAAAAAGACATCTGACATTCTGTCCAATCATCCAAGTGTCAAAAAGCAGAGCTGTATTCACGGAGAGCTGTAACCCTGCCCCAGGGCTGTGTTTGGCTGGCTACTGTCATAGTCTAATGTTTGAATTGTGCTCCCCCTGCCACCAGAGCTCTACATTTCCCTGACAAATTATATTCAAATACAATTCTTTGCCTTTAACTCACCCAGGTTACACAACAATCTTAAATGTCAAACAATCTTAATGCACATTTTATTAGTACTGTATAGTCTTACCTATTTCTTTAGCATTAAATGAAATCTTCCCTATAACTGAAACAGCACATTACTGAGGAGCTGCCAGAGCTTCTCCTGATACAATTCTACCACCTGTCTTGAGGACTTCTGCTCCAGGAGTATGCGTTACTATCAGTGAGCTCCTCATGTGTTCTAGCTAAATGGCATCATTAGCTATCATAGGCACTTGATGTTTTCTGGAGTGCATTATTTCATTATAAAGGCCTCGAGTGGACTGGAAGATTTCGTGCTTCAGTGCACGGTTTTATTGCGCTTAGTGCCATGATGGCATGGAAATGCAGTCTCTCCCTCTCTGTTGGGTATTGCGACTTCGATTTGCATTATTTACAAATGTATAAATGGATTATTATGATTATTAATTATAAAAGTATCTAAGAAAGTTAAAGCATCAAGTATACTTGCCTCTAAGGCAGAGATATCGTTCTAACGTATTGTATGTTGAATTTTTGATTTATTGAAATAGTATTTACTACTTTTAAATGTTTTTTTTCTAAAATATTACCAAACTATAATGTGCAAAAAAGCAGAAACAGACACAACAGTGAACATCATAGGCACCAACTTGTGAAATTCTTTGGGTGCTTATATCCATCCATACATCCATCTTTGATACCGCTTACTCCTCTTCAGGGTCACGGGGAACCTGGAGCCTATCCCAGGGAGCATGGGGCACAAGGCGGGGTACACCCTGAACAGGGTGCCAATCACATACAATCACATACACACTCACACACCCATTCATACACTACGGACACTTTAGACACGCCAATAAGCCTACCATGTAGGTCTTTGGACTGGGGGAGGAAACCGAAGTACTCGGAGGAAACTCCCACAGCACGGGGAGAACATGCAAACTCTGCACATACAGTGCCACGGTGGGAATTGAACCACCAACTCTGGAGGTGTGACGCGAACATGTCTGACAAGGCCCCATCAGGGGTTTAGGAACTCTGGCCTAATGCAATACATATACTTAAAGGCTACCAATTTACACAGGTATAGAGACTATATTCATTTGAATATTAACGCAATACTAAAGTTTACATTATAGCTTTTCATAATGGCATCTGATCATCCAAAAGAAGACTAAACAAGCTTGTTTTTGCCTAACCACCACTACTGCACATTGTTTACTTACAAACACATAATACAGTGGTGTGAAAAAGTGTTTGCCCCCTTCCTCATTTCCTGTTCCTTTGCATGTTTGTCACACTTAAGTGTTTCGGAACATCAAACCAATTTAAACAATAGTCAAGGACAACACAAGTAAACACAAAATGCAATTTGTAAATGAAGGTGTTTATTATT